>CM059042.1:45469444-45754848 GCA_030279155.1 Forsythia viridissima
CTCAATAGCATAATGACACGTGTCCGGTCCTATTTTACCCAAGTGTAAAGGCATGGGGTATTGGGGTTAGGGCATGTGGGTAATAATTAAAAGGATAACTGTATAGGACTGGGCCCACTTGAAGATGGGGTGAATCAGCCATTTGGGCCTTGCTGAAATCATTGGGCCAAGGTAACCTCAGTCATACATTGGGGGAAATTTAGACAAATACACTATAGGGGTAAATGAAGGAATTTTAGATCAATAGACTACTATTTAAAAATAATTACATAAAAATATATATGTACTATAAATTTCAAATATATTTAGTCTATCTTTTTTTTTTAGTTAGCAATATTATTTTTAAATTATATTATATATTATAACTGAAAACTAATTAATAGAGAAATCATTGCAATACAAGATTACAAAATTTTAATTATGAGATAACTGTTTCAATCATCCAAATATAACTTTGATATATTTGTTTGAAAAAAAAAAATTATCGGTTATTAACCACTTATAAGCATCAACTTAATCAGTTAACATATCGTGGCAAAAACTAAAAATCTCAACAATACCACATTTATAACAGTTCGTACTATATATAGTAAAGCTCGTGATAATAACATTTGCAGCACTTTATAATATATAACATTTGTATCACTTCATCTTACAAACTATTTGTCACAGACTATCACAATGTAATCATTTAACATAACATGGCAAAACCCAAAAATCTCAACAATATCACATTTGTAACAGTTCGTGTTACAAATAAAAAAGCTCATGATAATAGCAATTGTAACACGTTATGATACATAACATTTGTGGCAAGGTGTCAATAATTCTACACAATCAGTTGACATAATATAGCAAAAATCAGAAATCACATATGAGCACGTAAGATATAATTTGCGATACATATGGTACTATCAATTGAAATATATAAATCCACAATTGTGATATATCATAATACATATGGTACTATCAATTGAAACACATAAATCTACAATTGTCTGATTTCGTTGTACCAGACTTTTAATTTTTTAGGATTCTTTTGAGGTTGAATATTTGATGCATAAGCAAAGACGACAATTGAGGAAATTCGATTATATTGAAGACCCATGAGGTTTTGGGGATCTATTTAAAAAAAAATGGCTACAATTTAGAGATTTATCTTAGATTTTGAGAACTAGATAGATTGTATAAAGGTTCCTAAAACTGAATTTCATATTTATCAAACTACTTTAATTTAATATATTATAAAATATAAAATAATATGCAGTATTTTTAAGATTAAATGACATTGTTTAAAATATTATAATTATTTCTAAAAAGTCAAGTATAGATTGTAATTTCCTTAGGAAATTGTGCCCAGCACTTTCTTTCTTTTTTTAATATTTTAATTTCAATTTTACTCGTCATTAATTTTATTTTAAAAATATTTTTTGTTAATGTTGAATTAAAATTGAATTTCTCTACACCACCTCATCTTGCTTAACATATGTTCACCAGCTCCTTCCACCACCCACCGCCGCCACCATCATCATCATCAACCAACACTCTCAAACCCCATAACCACCACCACAAAACATCGTCATCGCCGATCACGTCCTGATCAGTACCCTTAGAATTGGTTTTTTCTTCTAAATATTAATGATCTGTAATAAAAATAATGTTTTAAACTGACATAATATTTAATAATATTCTAAAAAAGATTCTTCAGTAACAAACTACATTAACAATGTTGTTCATCTTTGTTTAGATGAATCCAAAAAAACTAAACGTCCCCAAAATTGAATTGTTGTTCATTCAACCATCTACTTGCCTTAGATATGTTTGGGTAGGGGGCAGAGTCAGAATATGGCAAATGATTGTGCTGTGGAATAATTTTTTTTTAATGAACTGCAGTTCTACAGCATTTTCCAAGATAGGGCTGGAGCCCAGCCTCCGCCCCTGCATTTGGATGTTATTAAATTTCATTCGACCACATTTTTTCCTTCAATCTCTTCATTCTCTCTTTCTCTTCATTTTCGTCTGTTCAAAACTAAAAAAAATATTTCGAACTCTAATCCTCGCTACGAGTAACAACTATATATGGTTTGGACTGAAAATTAGAAAACATATAAAAAAAATAAAGGAAAAGCAGAGGACAAAAACCGTGAAATAGATAAAGAGCATAAATATATCTTATGTTTGATTTAATGAGATTTTGGCGCAAATAGTCCATAATCTTTGCTTGGAAGTGGTCTATGTCGTTTATTTTTTGACACAAAAGTCCTTAATCTACGTGTTTTGGTACGTAATTAGTCCTTGTTTGATGAAAGAGACTAATATACCCTTAATTTTAATAACAAAAAATTGTAGTTTGGTTGCTAACCTTTGCAAAAAGTACAAATGTGTTCAATTCTTTTACTTTTTTTTTTGAATTAATATTTTATTGACCAAACTGATAATATACTAAAAATTTTTATATATTTTACGAACTATTATAAAATAACTAAAATTTAAACTCATAATTATTAATAAATATGTCAAATAAAATTATTATTTTTATTATTAAGTAATTATATTATTTAAAATTTAAAATTTATTTTATCGTTATAACAAAAGAAAATAACTTTGTCACAAACTTAATGCTCAAATACTTTAATTTAATTGATCTATGTATTTATTCACTACAAATATTAGAGATCGACCTATATTCTTCATATTTTAATTTGTCGTTTTATTATCGTTCAAAAATAAACAACACATAATGTGTAAAATAATTTTTATTAGTATTTTTATGTTAAATAAAAATATAATAAGATTTGTTCAATGTCATAAAATTATATACGTCATTTTGTTATTTATTTGACTTAATTTTTATTCAAGTTTTTAACATCACATAGCAAGTACATATATTTAAAGCACAATAATTTTATATTTTTTTCTTATAAAAAATTTAATTTACACGACTATAATGATATATTTAGTATGTAAAATAAATATTATTTAATAAATATACAGGACCTATTTGCATATTTTGTAAATGTTAGAAATTCAAATACAATTTTTTCTATTTAAAACTAAGTATATAATTGTCTTTTTATCAAATAAGAACTAATTTTGCACCAAAATACATATGTTAGGAACTTTTGTGCAGAAAAAATATTAGAGACCATTTTTGCACTGAAAACAAAGGTTATTGACTATTTACATCAAATTCCCTTGATTTAATTGTTTGATATGAAATAAGAGATTGTGAAAACAAATCTAAAAGAACCACAATTGATGGAAGAGTTTTGAATTTTAGGGCAAAGGATTGTCTTTGATTCTGATGTAACTGTGATTATGCCTATCTAGATTCAACATCGTCGTGTTAGTGTAAATTGTGCTTTGTCACAATAATTTGCATGTGTGTCAGTGTTGAAATTATTTGTTAAGTACTTATAAGTTATAGGTTCCATAAAATGTGTTGATAATAAGTGAATAGTAAACTGTATGTCTTACTAAGTGAATAGTAAACTGTAGGTCTTACGAAATGTGTGGATAAAAAGTATGTTTGATCAATTTGACAAACTTAAATTATAATTTAGTGCTTGTTTGATTCAGATTAAATTCTATTAAAAAGATGTGGTCAAAAGTCGACAATTAATTTTAACACACATTTCACGAACACAACTTTTATTATTTTTTAACTACATATTTCATCAAAATTTGTAAAGAGCTCTCTCAAACAAACTCTTAAACTTAACAAAAAAGAGCATTGAATGGTTTGACAATAAATTCTCTCTCTTACCTAGTCATTGTTGGTTCTTATGGTCCATTTGGTATATAGTCAATGGTTAAAGATAACGGATAAAATTTATTTTATCCTGTTTAGATGGAATTGATGTCCAGATACATTTTTATTCGAATAACAATTTAAGTCAAAAATGTTGAGAAGTTTTATCATCAGAAAGAAGTGGACAAATTTTTTTTTTATACAGATACAGATTCACTCATTTTTTTAAAAGGCGAACTTACCATTTATAATATAGAGCAAATCTATTTTTGAACATCCATATTCTAAGATAATCGGCGCCGCCCTCCGATGCCACCCCTTCACTCATTTTTTTCTCTTTTTGTTTTTTGTTTTATTTACTTTTTTATTTAATTAAAAATAATAATAGAATTTTTTGTAAAACTATATATAATGATGAATAACTATTTAGTCTTATCAGGATACCTAACAAATGGTTTTAGTTACTCTAGAAGTCTGTATCTTGATGAGATTGTAACTGTCATAGAAACTCTATATATATGGGTCTATCATTATAATGCAATTCACTTAAGTTTTGACTCTCTCTATTTTTTTCTATTATTCTCTCTATTTTATAAAATGTTATCAACAAGAAACTCACCCAAAATAGTGAAAAAAATATGAGAGCAACGGTTTAGAAAATTTACACAATCTGGGCAGCCTGCACAGTTGTGATCTACGTTGATACCTCAACGCTACGTGTCCTATTGTTATGAAATTTGGACAAAAAGTTCAAAATTCATTCTTTTTCAAATTCAATGATCAAAATCAAAATTCAACGATTCATTTGAGACAAATCACTACATGAATAAAAGTAATTTTTGAATTAGATACTATTCTCATTGCTATGGTATTTGATTATACTTTTTTCTATATTGATAAACGGTAGACAAATATTGCTTGAATATTATTAACTACTACATAAAAATATGTCAAAATAATATTTTGTTATTATTCTTGAAAAAATATCAATTTATACAAATCAATATTCTAGAAGAATATTTAGTTGGTATATTTATAATGAAGCACGTATTAAACATATCAATATTCTCGAAGAACGCTATTTTGTTGTTGCTCTTGTAGTAGCACAATTTTATATTATATTAACATGTTGACAAATAATTTATTGTTGCTCTTGAAGAAGCACAATGCTATATTAATATTCTGGCTAATTATTACTTGCTTCCGAAAAGTTTAATTTATAAAACTTAATATTAAGATATTGTTCTTGAAGAGCAAATCTTTATAAAGTTTAATATTTTAAAATAATTTGTTGTTACTCCTATATAAACACAACGTTATATTAATATCATGACATGATACTACTTGATCTCGAAGAGTATAATTGTATAAGATCTGTTTTTGCTACTGGTGAGTAAATTCTTATAAAATTTAATATTTCTAAATAATTATTTGTTATTGCTTTTGAAGTAGTTCAACATATTATTTCAGTAGAATATTACTTGCTTTCGAAGAACGTAATTTGTAAGATTTAATATTAAATTATTACTCTTGAAGAGCGTAATTTTATAAATCTAATATCATATAAGATTATTATGATATTGCTTATTAAGAGAAAATCCATATATACTTCAAAATTAAAAAAAATGATTTGGTGTTGCTTCTGAAGAAGCAAACATTATATTTATATATTGGCACAATTTTACTTGCTTCTGAAGAGTATGAAATAGAAACTTCAATATTCTAGAAGAATTTTGAGCTAGTGCTCCTCAAAAACCACTAGTCTAAATAATATTTTATTGTACTCTCGAAGAAGCACACCTCTCAAAGAATACCATACCACTTAATTAAATGATTATTATTTTTAAATATATATGTAAATACTTATCTTTGAAGGAAATTATACAAATCATGTCATATTGACATTGATAACTGTGACTACGAAAGAAATTTATATATGTTATTCTATTTGATTATATCGTTGTCTATATTCATTAATCGTAGAAAAATATTTTTGAATATCGTTTATTATTACATACCAACATTTTAGAATATTATTGTTTTATTGTTTTTGAGAAACACAATTTTACATAAATTAATATTCTAATAAAATATTATGACGTCATCCATTAGAAGGCATACAGTTATATACATTAATATACTAAAAGAATATTTGATTAATGTTCCTGAATAAACATTCTTCCTTATATATATCAATATTCTTGGACAATATTGTATTGATACTCTTGAAGTATATCATGTTATAGCTCTTGAAAAATCATAAACATTATACATATCAATATTCTACAAGAATATTTTGTTATTGCTCCAAATGAGCGTATATTATAAAATTTGTTTTTAATTGTGTTTTTTCTGAAGAAACACAATTTTACAATTCTATTAATATTTTAGAAGAATATTATGTTATAGTTTTTAAAATAAAAAAATAAAATGCAACCTAAGCATATAAATATTCTAGAAGAATATTTTGTTGTTGTACTAGAAGAAACACAATTGTATATTATGTTCATATTATACTATAGTTGAATATTACTTGATCTCAAAAACGTTATGTTATAAGATCATTGAATTAGATATTTTCGCAAACCCAAAGTTGTTTAATCCTAGAAATTTTATGTTATTCATTTTCTTTTAATTTTTAGAACACAAATATTAGTACAGTTAAACAAGTACTACGTTAAACCAGAAGTTCAATGTCCTAAAATTTTTATTTATTGACATTACCGAGTAGACCATCCCGGATTAATATAATACAAATAATTAATGAGAATATCTATTTAAAAATTAAAAGATTTTTCAATATAATGAATCCTAATGTGCTGCTTGTTCTAATGTTATATAAACATGTATACCTTTACTAGCTAAAATCGAGGCTGAATTCCTTATATTTTTGGAAATTATATTAGGGTGATATATAGGACCCCGTCATCCTCAATGTTGACCATCTAGATATTATTTATATCTAATAGATACATTTACTAGATAATTGTATGGTGTTATTGTTAGAAAAAAAATTTAATTGGCTTACTTAATATATCTTGTTAATTTTTAATGTTTAAAAAGGAGGAAAGCATGTACGTTCTAACTGGACACGTTGGTGTCAGTTCTGATTGACTGAGATTGTAAGCAGATTTTTTTCAGATCACATGAGAATAATTCAATTAATCTTAACTTTCCTAAATACTTTCCATCTACAAATATATGATATCTTTGTGTATCTTTTTTTATATTCTTACCACTCTTATTGCAGATTTTTAGGTAATAAATAATTCCTAATTTAATTATTACATTACCTATAAATAAGAGTAAAAATCAATAAGAACTTAAAATTATTGTTCTTCTTCTCCAAGCTCTATCTCGACGAAATTCATGGATGATGAACAACAAATAAAACTTTGTTGATTAAGTTTTCAAAGCAAATGTTTTCTTCAAACTCATTGAAAAATCAAAAACAAATTGGTGTTCAAGGAACGATTCTATATTTTGATTAATATACTTGGCGTGAAGTTAATAATGGGGGTTCTTAATCTAAGTGGTGGTTGTGGCCGAGTAAAATAGAGAAGTGGTGATAAAGTCAAGACCGGTGAGTTTGATTCCACTTCATCAACAAGTCAAAAGAAAAAGTATCAAAGAGAAGTTGAATGATTTTATTTTGATTGTTATTTTGTTATTTTTGCGAAATTACACAAATTGGATTCTATTGTATTTTTTAATCAAGATTATTAGTAGCTTATTTTACCCATGACATGGTGGCCCGTTGATGTTTTCCTTTGGAGTTTACCACGTTACATTTATTTTTCACACTTTAAACTGATGTTAACCAACACTACATGAACTTGCGTGTGCGAGTCAGATCTGTTTTTTAGTAACACGCCAATTTTGACTTTGTTCTGTCCATTACTTCTTTAATTAAAATTAAAATTGATTTTAATTTAATTAAGAGTTAATTACACTAATGATCTCCATTCTTTTAGGTTTATAACAATATCATCTCCATTCAATTTTTTTTATCAGATATCATCATCATCCTTCCATTTATTCGTATGGATGGTCCCCAAATGATTTTTTTTAACAATTTTACCCATCACTTGAATAATTTAAAATGATAGAAAAAATAATAAAAAAATAAAAAAATTGCAATTGGGACCTTAACATTTTTAAAAGTACAAATAAATCTTAAACTTTTTTTATACAGATTTTCACTTAAAATAATAAAAATGTATAATCAAGTTCCAAAACTTCTAATTATATTTACCAAAAGGACATTTGGAGTCTCTATAGATTTCGTCCAGTGGTCTGTTATTTGATAAAAAAAAATTATACCCGCGATCTAAATTTGACCAATTTAATAAAGACAAAATAATTTATTATATTATATTATTTAAAATAATTTTAAAAAATCAAAAAGGGACCAGCCCACCCACCCACCCACCCACCCACCCACCCCAGAAATCTCCCTTGTTTCAAATCTGATCTTCGGTTTGAACTTTGCAAAAACCACGAAGATGCAGACTTGTTAAAGTCTCCGAGATTTCTCCATTGTTAAAATCAAATTTCATTAAATATTTAATTAAAATCGAAGACGCAGATTTAAAATCGAAAACTAAAAATTCTTCTTGGTTTGAATATCGGCTGTTCAAGTCTATTGGATTTGAAATCGCAAATTTTCAAGTCCATTGGTTTGAACATCGATTGTTCAAATATGCGTCTTCCTGGTTTCTCCAAGTTTTCCATAGAGCTTGGACAAAAAAAGGAGACTTCTCTCTGGTTTTCGGTTTTAGAGAAATCTCCCAGTAAGAAACCATTTTAACAGGTCGGGTTGCTCCATAATCTAGGGATGGTGCTTCAATGAAGTTTTTGTGGTGTGGTGTGGTGTGGTGTGGTGTGGAGTAGAAAAGATGATATATTTTTTTTCCTTTTTTAAAAATTATTTTGAATAATAGAATATAATAAAATATATTGTCTTTGTTAAATTGGTCAAATTTTGGTTACGGATATAATTTTTTTGTCAATTAACGGACCACTTTACGAAATCTGTAGAAACTCATATGTCTTTTTTGTGAACATAATTAGAAGTTTTTGGACTTGATGATACATTTTTTATTATTTTAAGTGAAAATATGTAAAAAAATAAATAAATATATGTTTATGATTTATTTTTACTTTTAAAAATGTTAGGGTCCCAATTGTAATTTTTTTCATTATTTTTTCTTTTTTCAATTATTTTAATTTATTCAAGTCAAGGACAAAATTGTAAAAAAAAATCATTTGGGAACCATCTATATAAATAAATAGAAGGATATAGATGATATATGCTAAAAAAAAATTGAATGATGATGATATTGTTACAAACCTAAAAGAATGGGGATCACTAGTGTAATTAACCCTTTAATTAATATAGGTTTTGGAACTTCCCATTGGTATCAGAGAGGGTACACTTTTATAAGTGTGATTCAAAAACCTGGATATGGACGGAGCACCGTTTAGACACCCAGTTTTAGATGGAACTAATTATGTCTATTGAAAAATTAGGATTCAAGTCTATATATAATTCCTTGATGAAAAAGCTTAGCACTCTATTGTCTATGTTTATAAAACTCACATTATTGTTGAAAATGGTGTAGAAAAAGAGAAAAAAGTAGAAGAGTGGGCAACAACTTGTTTTAATTATACTAATTAGAATTTCAAAGCTTTAAATGTCATATTTTCTTTTGTCGATTTTAATCAATTTCGTTTGATCTCTACATATCATGTTGCTAAAGAGGCTTGGTATATTCTAAAAATTGCCCATTAGGGAACATCTATTGTCAAGTCATTCAAGCTTCAATTGATTACTCTAGAATTTGCACAACTGACCATAAAAGATGATGAACAATTCAAGGACTTCTATGCCAAGTTCAGTGAATCACCAATTCAGCCTATACCTTGGGAAGAAATATTTAGAAAGTTAAATTGTAAAAAAAATTCCTCAGATCCTTGCCTGATCATTTCCATTCCAAAGTAACTACTATTGAAGAAAGCAAGGAGATCGAGAAAATGAAAATTGAAGAATTGGTGGGATCATTGATGACATATGAACTACATCTACATAGGTGAAAGAAAGAAAATGGATATGATATTGCCTTCAAAGTAGAAAAAGATGATGAATAGGTTGATGGTGAGGAAAGTAAAACTAATGAAAATATTGACATGCTCACCAAACAATTCAAGGGATTCCTAAAAAATAATCAGAAAAGAAAAGACTTAAAAACTCCACCACAACAAAATAAGAGATTTCTAAATAACAAAAAGTAAAATCCTATTACATCTATGAATAGATTTGAAAATCGAATTCAATGTCATGAATGTGAGAGTTTTGGTCACATAGCTTCTGAATGTACCAGTATACTAAAGAAATCTCATACCAAGAAGGCCATGAATATTACATGAAGTGAAGATGATGAAAGAGATTTAGACTCTGAAGAGGACGACAACTGCTAATATTCAGGTAACTTCATTGACTATAAATTTACAGTCTGGTACTAATTCCATTCAAAACTTAACTACGGGTTATGACTCCTTGGATACCTTATCAGAATGGCTAAATTGTGTGTGTTCTAACTGCATTAGTTTGTACAAAAAATTAGAAGATGAATAGGAGAAGAATCTCTCTATTCATGTGATAATGGAAATTTTGAAAGATGATAAGACAACAATAGATGCTGAAAAGAATAATCTAACCAAACTATTAAAAGAGAAGGAGAATCAAATTGTGGAATTACTTGATTAATTAAATCATTCAAATGAATGAGTCAAGCAATTAACAATTGGTGCCTCTCGTATGAGTAAAACACTAAACTATAGAAGGACCTCAAACTTCAAAGAGGGCTTGGGATACAAGGGAAAAAGAAAAGAAAAAGTCTTGAATAAGATTACATTTGTCAAAGAAAATTGCACTAGCAGTCAAACTACTGTGTTTCCAGGAAACAGAACTCATCACACTGAAGTCAGAGTTAGGTTTGACTTACTTTTGCAAGTTCTGGCCGATGCCAAGACTCGAATTTAGATTTCTTCATCGTTCAAACAACCAAAATACCAAGTTCTAATGCATAGAGGTAAATCTAAATACTGTGTAAAATGTAGCATCTATGGTAAATTTGGACATGACTTCTTTAATTGTTTATCTAAAATGAACTTGTTTGGTAGACAAATGATGCACTGTAGTAACACTAAAGTAAGACAAGTTTGAGTCAAAAATTGATTTGAATTGTTATATGGTTGATGTTGTCTATAGAACTCTTGTTCCCAACTCATGATATTTTCATAGTGGTTGTTCTATACATATAACTGGAAATCGCTCTTTGTTGTCTAATTAAAAGAGTCATACAGGTGGTCTGGTTACTTTTGGTGACGGGGCTGATGATAAAATCGAAGGTGTAAGAACTATCCAAATTGATGGATTGCCTCATTTAAAAGATGTGTTGTTTGTTGTAGGTTTAAAATCTAATCTAATTAGTATAGGCGAATTGTGTGATGATAATCACTTAGTTATATTCTCAAAAAATTCATGTAAAGTCTCGAAATATGATGGTAATGGTATTCTATATGGTACTAGATCTAGTGATAAATGTTATTTTCTTGGCACCAAAATTACTTATCATATTTTAAAGAATTACTCTACAGAACTGTAACATAAATGGTTGGGACATTTGAACTACGTTAATCTGTTGAGACTAATAAAATTAAATATAGTACGAGGAGTTTCTAGACTCACTAAAAAGTCTAAACGTGTGTGTGGTTCATGCCAAAAAGATAAGCAAACTAAAAGTACACACAAACAAGGTCAGTTTCTTGCTACATCGTTTTAGAATTACTACACATAGATTTGATAGGACCTATTTGGACCGAAAGTATTGGTGGTAAAAAAATATAGCTATGTTTATGTGGATGACTTTTCTAGATATACTTGGATATATTTCTTGGGAGAAAAGTGTTATGTTTTTGAAATATTTAAATTTTTTTCACCTAAAATTAACAACCGAGAAATACTTTGAGGAGATAAAAATAATGAAGATTACAAGTGGTCATGGAAAGGAGTTTGAAAATGCCAGTTTCTCTACTTTCTGAGACATATTTTATGAAATTTCTGCTCCTAAAATCATTGAACAAAATAGAGTTTTGGAAAAAAACAAATAGGTCTTTACAAGAGATGGCTAGAGTGATGCTAAATAGTAAGAAACTTTTTGTTAAATTGTGGGTTGAAGCCATTAGTATTGTATGCTATATTTTGAATCGTGTGTCTTTTAGGATAGGTACCACACAAACTCCTTACAAGATCTGGAAGAAAATGAAACTGAATCTCAAGTATTCTCATACTTTTGATAGCAAATGCAACGTGTTGAATAATCAAGAACACTTGGGTAAATTCAATTCAAAAAGTGATGAGGGAGTATTTATTGGCTATTCACAAAACAGACGAACTTACAAAATTTACAACATACGGACTCAAATTATCATTGAATCCATCAACGTAAAAATTGATGACACTGATGATTTTTCTTCTTATTCACAAAAACCTCAAATTTAGACTTTGGAAGAACAAGTTGGTAGAAGTTAGAACACTCAGGACAACCATGTGTCTGGTTCAGACTAACTGAATTGCCAAAATCAGGTTATAGTGTCTCTGCTCATACTCTTGGAAGTTCTGACGTACCTAATACAAATGAGGAACATGAAACGAGAAGACTACCACCTTCCTGGATACATAAGATACATCCTTTGGACAATGTTCTCTCTAATTCCAATAAAGGTATGGTGACTAAGAAATGTTTGTTACACTTCACAATTGAATCCAAAAATATAAATGAAGCAATTGATGATGAAAATTGGGTTCTAGACATGCATAAAGATCTAGCACAATTTGAAAGAAATGAAGTGCGGGAACTTGTAGCTTGGCCAAAGGACACAAATGTGATTGGGACAAAGTGCATCTTCAAAAATAAATCTGATGAACATGGAAAAATAGTTAAAACAAAGCACGTTTGGTTGCACAGGGATACACTCAAGTGGAAGGAGTGGATTTTGATAAAACCTTTGAACCTATGGCTTGACTTGAATCCATTAGACTCTTACTATATGTAGCATGTCAAACGAGGTCCGATCTTTACCAAATGAATGTCAAATGAGCATTTATGAATGAGATTTTGAATGAAGAAGTATATGTTGAGCAATCTAAGAAATTTGTTGATCCTTATTATCCCAACCATGTGTTCAGACTCAAAAAGGCCTTGTACGAACAAAACAAGCTATACGTACTTGGTATAAACAATTGGCCATGTTCTTTTTGGAACAAGGATACAAGAGAGGGGGAGCTAACCAAACTTTGTTCATCAAACATCTCAAAATTGGATTAATAGTTGTACAAATCTATGTTGATGATATTATATTTGGTTCTAGCATTGTAAATTTATAATTTATATTTAGAGGATGGTATTAGATCAAAAATAAAATTTGAATTATTTAATTTATGATTTATTGATTATATTGTATTATTGTTGCCTTGCCAACTAAACTAAATGGATAGAAAAATTGGCTTCATATTTTTTGATTATATTGTTGCATTACCAGCTAATTATTAGATTGTTGCTGCTAGCTGCTATTGATTATATTGTTGCCTTACCGGCTAATTATTACATTATTGTTGCTAGTTGCTATTAATTATATTGTTGTATTGTCAGCTTAGTACATTATATATTTGTATTGAATGTTGCCTTGTTTTTGTAGTTTTTAGAATTTTAAAAATGGAAGGTCGACATCCTGCAAAGAGGAGAAAACTTTGTTCTCATTCTTTAAGAAGAGCGATCAAACAATTGAAAGTACACTTCTCGACGGGGTGAATGAAGATATGTCTTTAACCCCTACCGTGGATCCTCCTCCAATTTTATGTCCCGAAATCAACTACCCTTCATCGTCGAATCCTGAATTACAACTGTCTAATAATATTGAATGAGATCTAGAACAAAGAAAACAAATATATGATCGGTTAATTTGCGGGATGAGATTAAACAGTTATATCTAACTATTGGGCCCTATAAACTACAACTTGCGGAGTATAGAGGCACAAAAAGAAAAACTCAGTCTCGTCGATTTTAGAAAAGATGGTTTAATCAGTTTCATTGGTTGGAGTATTTGCCTACAACAAATAGGGCATATTATTTTTATTGCTTCCTATTTCTCAATGATAGCGATCCGTACAATTGTTCGGCACTAGTTACTCATGGATACGACAACTGAAAAAGGGTTAATGGTGGAGAAAAATGTGTATTTCTTATTCATGTTGTTTTATCTAATCATATCATGAAATGTGAGAAAAGCAAAAAATTTAATGAAACAGTCTCAACATATTGACAAGGTGATAACATCAATTTCAAGTGAATAATATAAAAAACATCATTTGTGTGTGACAATCACAGTTAAAAGTGTCCGTTAGCTAACACTTCAAGATTGTGCTTTCAGAGGTAATGATGAATTTTCGAGCTCATTACTTAATACAAAAATTGAGAATGTTGGGCTAGATAATGCACCAAAAAATTATGACATATACTTCTCCAAAAATTCAAAATGAAAATTTGAACATTATGACTAATAGAGTACGAAAGATAATTCATGATGAAGTTGGGGATACAAAGTTACGTATTCTTGTTGACGATGCACAAGATCAAGTTAAACGAGAGCAAATGGTTATTATTATCATGCGATTTGTAAATAGTGATTGTATTCTAACAGAGCGCTTCTTTGCAATTAAATCTGTTAGTAATACTACTTCATTCAATCTCTTCAATAAGATATCCGAGGTATTTGTTTATAACAACCTTCAAATTGAAAATCTTAGAAGCCAAGGATATAATGGTACTAGCAATATGCGCGGTACTTGTAATAGATTTCAGTCATTATTTCTAAAACATTGTCCATATCCTTACTATATCTGTTGTTTTGCTTATCGATTGCAGTTGACACTAGTTTTTGTTGCTAAAGATGTCAGTGTTGTTTGGCAATTCTTTTCTCATGTGGACAATATTGTTAACATCATTACATCTTCATCGAAGCGCATTACTGAGTTGCAAGCTGCCAAAAAAAAAGATATTGAGCATTTATTGGCTATTGGAGAACGCGAGTCAAGAAGTGGGGCTAATCAGATTGGTAATTTGCAACGAGCTGGAGTTACTCATTTTCTTATTATGAATCGATAAAGAGCTTGATAGACATGTATATTGCAACATGTAAGGTGCGTGAGGGTTTAAATGATCATTCTCCAAACACAAGAAGTAGGGGTGAAACTCTTGGTGCATATAGAAAATTTACGAGCTTTAAATTTGTATTTGTCATGCATGTAGTGCATAAAAATTTAGCTATCATGGATATTCTTTGTCAAGCTCTTCAACAAAAAATTCAAGACATCGTGAATGCAATTAGATGTGTCTGTAGTACAAGAAAAGTCCTTCAAGAATTGAGAGACGATGGGTAGGTGGACTTCAGGAAGTTAACATTTTTTGCTCAAACAAAGGTATTGATATACCCGTTTTTTATAATTCATATAAGACTTGTCGTTCCCATGAGCATACTACAGTTGAGCATCGTTATTACCATTTTGATATTTTTAACGAAGTAATAGATTCTTTTTGATAGAGTTAAATACGAGATTTAATGAACAATCAGTTGAACTCCTTTCTTCTAGTGCAGCTTTAGATCCTAGAAATTAATTTAAATTATTTAACAAGGATCATATTTTGGAGCTTGGGAAGAAGTTTTATCCTGAAGATTTCAAAATGAATAAGGTTTTTGCTTTGGGTTTGGAGTTACAATATTATGAGCACAATGTGATATCTGATCCTCAATTTCAAGTACTTATACTTTCTGAGTTATGCTGGAAATTGATTGTAATTGGGAGGTGTTTGAATTATCAACAGTTGACTAGATTGATTTATATGGTATTGATTTTGCCTGCTTCTACTGCAACTACTGAACAAGGATTTTCAGTAATGAAAATTCTGAAGACGGAACTTCGCAACAAAATAGATGATGATTTTTTTGCTGATTGTATGACAATCTACATTGAAAGATATTTTGCTGCGAATATAAATGTAAAATCTATTGTAGAAGAATTTTATGCTATAAGACATCGTCGGATATCACATCAATAAATACTGTAATTTTTTTTAGTTATGAATTTCTTTTATACATTTACTTTTCTCAAGATTTAAGTCTCTACACATAAATTCCTAGTTTCGCCCCTGCCTTTGTGTGTTACGAATTATATACAAGATCCCTGAAATGAACAACAAGAAGATTTATTTTTTAATGTAATTGCATCAAACCATCATGTTGACTATAGTCAACCAATGATATTGTATGAATATGGTATTGTTGGGAAGCTATAACAGACAACGACATGTAACATATTTCAACAGAATTATTTTAAACAAATTTCAGAATGATGGTAGAATTGGAGACATTGACGCACGAGATATGAATGGCTCAAGACAAGGATTTTCATTGATTGAAATCATGGGGAGTAACTGTACTCTTTTACCTTCGCTCAAGTTTTGTCCCATTGAATTTTTCTGACAGGGTTTTAACGAGGCAATTGCTTACTCCAAATTTGAATAATTAATTTTTTTTTTCCTTCGTTTGTTATTTTTATCCCACTGAGTTTTTATCAAACAAAGTTTTTAACGAGCCAATTATCGTGTAAATAAGTAATTTAAGAGAGAGTGTTGTAACATTATAGATAATTATGAATGACTATTTAGTCTTATCAGGATACCTAGCAAATAGTCATAGTTACTCTAGAAGTCTGTACCTTGATCAGATTATAACTTTCATTGAAATCCTATATATATGAGCCTATCATTATAATGAAATACACACTTGAATTTGTGGATTTTACACTCATTACTTACCAATCTTAAAATAATTTCAAATCTAATAACTTAACTAATTTATTTTATAAATACTACTTTCTTTAAATTATAGTAATTAATAAAATATTAAATTAAAATCAAATCTATGACCACGTGAATCCCATGTGAATTGTGATGAATTTTGACCCAAATTTACTGTTTGAGTATTTGATTATTTGTACGATAAGTCATTCATTTTTATAATATCTCCACTTTAGTCTCTGTACTTCCTCTTTCATTTCAATTTTGTCCTCTTTTATTTGCAACTCAAGTCCTTCAACTTTTAAATTTTTGCAAGTTGGTCCCTATACTTATACTTTTATATCAATTTAATCATTTATAGTATCACTATTTGATAGAGATGTTACACATGATATTTTGTATCAATATTTGATACAAATGTTACAAATAATATTTTGTATCACTGAATATGTTAACGAATATGTTACAAGATTATATTATGTTATTTTTACATATCACATGTTACATAAATTGGTATTTATATCACTGATATTACGTATGTTACAAATGATGAAATCAATAGTTTTATTTGTTAAATTTAGCATTGTGTTACATATTTATATCATACTGATGTTACACATTATCAATAAGTTTTTAGAGTCCAATGTGTATATTAATACGAACTTGTTGAAGTTTAAGTTGATTTTGCAGTTGTAACATTTTCTATTTAGTATTGCGATCTGATATAGATGTTACAAATGATATTGTGTATTACTGTTTTATATAGATGTTACAAATGATAGTTTATATCACTAAATATATTACAGATTATATTATGTTATTTTAGACAGAACATGTTACATGAATTGATATTCTGTATCACTGATATTTTACATCTCAATTTGTAACATAGATTGTTACAAAATATCATTTATAATATTTGTATCAAACATTGATACACAATATCATTTTTAACATATGTATCAAATAGTGATACTATAAATGACTAAAATGATATAAAAGTATAAATATGGGGATCTACTTACAAAAATCCAAAAGTTAAATGACTTGGATTGCAAATAAAATAGGACAAAATTGAAATGAAAGAGGAAGTATATGGACTAAAGTGGATATTGTAAAGATGAAGAACTTATTGTGCAAACAATCAATGACTTAAGCGGTAAATTTACATATTAAGTTACCATATATTATTTAATATAATAAATTAAAATAATAGTTTTTTAAAAAACAGTATTTTTAAAATAAATGAAACAAGAATGGATTTTTGGAATTATTTTTAAAAAGTAGCTTATTTATGAAAAAACTCTCTTGAATTTTGACTCTCTCTATTTTCTTCTATTATTCTCTATGATTTTATAATAGAATTGTCTTTTTTATGAAAAACTAAAATTTTAAAAGCAATTTTTTTTTTAAATTTTTATCCCTGACTAAATAAAATAAAATAATGATAAATTTATTATTCAGATAAGTATTATTTAAATAAACAATTTTATTAACAAACCAATCGGATCCCAAAGATCCATCTAGACATAGTGCTCAACTAGTGTGTTTTCCTTGGGGGTTAGATAAAGCTTATTTGGACATTAATTGGATGAGGCTGGTCATCTCACACTAATAGTCTATGTTTAACTTGACTTCCAAATTTTGTAGCATGTATAGACATATGAATAAGTTGTAATTTATTTAAATATCACTTATAAGTGGGTCTCGTTCTCTTAAATATAGACCACTTGATAATCAACCAAATGACATCATGAACGAATTAATTTAATTTTCCTTCGTTTTCAGCGATAAAATTTTCAAAGAGTGCGCCAGCATTGTTAGACATACTTTGTTATTATTTATTATTATTTATTAAATGAAAGTTATAGTTTATTCAATTCCATCCAACTAAGATGGGAGTTATTATTTTATTGTGACGTGGTAAATCTTTGAATAGTTCAACGTTAATTACAAGGCTTCATGTTGTAACCTAGTCTAAACTTCTTGTTAAACTCGTGAAAATTTATTTTAAATTCGTGTATCGTTTTGCATGCGTCCCACATATTTACTGAAAGTCATAACTATTTATGATATATTTTATTTCATTATCAGTTGGTAACTGATGTGGACTAGGTAGCATAGTTTAGTTAAGACCATTAAACTATTTTTGTATTAAATGATATTTAAATTATTAAGTGCTTGTTTTGTTGAAGAATTATGATCGAATTCAACAATTAATTTTAACCATATATTTTATGGGACCCACAACTTTTATTAACTTTTCAATCATACATTTAATTAACTTTTTATCAAAATTTGTTAAAAAACTCTTTCAAATAATTTGTTAAAAAAAGAAAAAGAGTACCCGTTTCTTGAAATAGATTGTATATTTTTGCACTACGATAAAAATTAGAAATATTAGAAATCT
Organism: Forsythia viridissima; assembly: GCA_030279155.1. Classification (NCBI taxonomy): domain Eukaryota; kingdom Viridiplantae; phylum Streptophyta; class Magnoliopsida; order Lamiales; family Oleaceae; genus Forsythia; species Forsythia viridissima. The sequence goes on from CM059042.1 coordinate 45,488,526, forward strand.
AGTTTTTAATAAGCAATTAAAGACATGTAACGTTAATAAGGTTTATTAAAAGTTAACTATAATATTGTTTAGTTTTTTGGATAACGATTTGTGTTGCTTATGTTTGGACATATATACATTTGATTAATGAAAAACGAACCAAATATGATTGTGTAACACATGGTTGCCCACAGTGGCGGAGCTAGACTTTTGAAGTTGGAGAGTCCTTTATAGGGTAGGTCGGGGGAGGGGCAAAGCCCTTACGGGAGTTCGGGGGCAGTGCCTCCGAAATTTTTTTTCTCAAACCACAATTATTCAACTCATTTTTATGAGAATAATATTTTTTTATAAGACATAGACTTTAAAAACCTTACAAAAGAATTGCACAAAAATATTCAAGATCTAAAATTAGTCGAACTTTTATTATTCACGTTGCCTATTATAAAATTATCCTCCAAAATAGGAAGATCCGGTTTACAAATGAAATTAAGTATTACTCAAGCTCAAAAGAAAAAAAATCAATTGAACACGATATGTATTAACAAGCAAAATGCATTTATTAATTTTGTATTATCATTTGAGGAATGAGCCAATCATTTGTAATTTTGTAATCCCATATCAATTTCATCTCCCCAAAAACATAAGATTTTATTAGAAAGAGGGACTCTCCATTGTTGATTTGCTATTAGTTTGTTACGTTACGCGGTGAACAAGATGTAGGGAATCGCCAAATCGGTTCTTCGATCCGAATTTTGTAGAAGATGAGAAAGTGATTCAATTTTTTATTTATTTGCGTATTCCGAAATAAGGCCTGAACCGCTAAAGTTTTACTGATTGTGTATTTGCAATTGTGTTTATGACTATCAGATTGAAGAAGAAGTATGAATGGACTTTTGGTTGGTTGGATAATTGAAATTTGGGTAGGATAATATTTGTTAGGTTTACAGCATTGTTTTGAGTATTTTATAGTTTGGGCAATTTTCTTATGTTTTGGTTTGGGCTTATGGTTATCACTTACCCCAAAAAAAAAAAAAAAAATTAAAAATTAAAAAAAAAAATACAGTTTCAGAAATTTGGGGGGTCCTGGGCACCCCAAGGACCCCCCCCCCCCCCCCCGCGCCCCTGGTTGCCCAACCTAGTTGAAATAAAGAAGTTATGATGATGGCGATGTGGGGATAGTAGAAAAATATTTAAATTATTTGGAAGTTTCTTTCATCTTGAGTACTTTTCTGGCCCGTTTCCTTGTAAGTTGTCATATTTGACTTTGGTTATATTTGAAAATTTCTAAATACATTCACATGAAACTTAAGTTAAACCATACCTAATTTGTTTACAAATATTTAGCTTTTCTTTATTCTTTCATGGTTCTTTCTCGACCCCCAATAACTATTGAATTTAACAATTAGTTCGAAGGATGTGAATTGACTGACTAACGAGGAATTATTTGTTTTTGACCAATTATGTACAAGTAATCATAAGTGCCCGTTTGGTTTGTAGATATAATTGTTTATTTGGATAGTAGTTATCTGAATTTATCATGATCATGTTTAATTCAACTAAGTATAAGAATGAAATTCATTGTTAAAAAGTTAATTTCTCGTAAAAAAAAAAGACAATTATACTCGTATATTCTTAATTAAACGAAAAAAAACTAAAAGAGAAAAAATGGGTGGAACTGCAGTGGCGGAGGGCGTTGGCGATTATCATAGGGTATGGATGTTCAAAATAGATTTATTCTATATTATAAAGGATACGTTCGTTTTTTTAAAAATGAGTAAATCCTTATCCACATAAAAAATTTTGTCATCCTCTTTCAGAAGCAAAATTTATCTTCAATTTTTGCTTAAATTGTTATCTAGATAAAAGTGTGTCCGAATATTAATTTCATGCGAATAGAATAAATTTTATCTGTTACTTTTAATAATTGACCATATATCAACCAGCCCTACAAGTAGTGGTCTACTATTCCAATAAAAAGGAAGAAGTGGGTAAATACTTCAAGAATTGGAACTAGAATGGACCTTGTAGGGCATGATGACTACAGAAAGTATCATGCCACAAAAGTTGTTCTTCTAAGATTTAACTATGAACTTTTAAAATAATTTCAAAAGTTTTTTTCCTAACTTTGTTTATGTAATTTTAAAATATATCCGATTCAAATGACAAGTATTTATAATATTATTTAATACTATTTCAAAACTCAATTACTCAACCATACAAACACGTAAAATTCATGATTTCCAATATCATAGAAAATAGATGCATTCTACTTTAAAAAATGGGACTAGGACCATTAATGTTGTTCGCGCCTCGTATGTGAAAATGTTAGAACTTGTATGCATTTGTGTTAGAGTTCAAATATAATTAATTATAACATTTATTTATGTACAATCCAATTTGAATAAATATGGTGGACAACATTACAAATATAATCTTTATCATTAGACAAATATACTAAATCATAAGTAATAGAAATTATATTTGCAATCTTACTTAACTTTTTTTCATGCTTTCTATCATTGTATCACATATATTTAAATAATGGGGCTTAGGAGAAAAAGAATTGAAATAGCTTGTATTTCAAATCATATTACGATAACTTATTTTATTTAAAGTTAATTAATCGCGATCGTAGGGAATTTTCTCTGTAATGGAAAGAAAAAAAAATATTTAAACGTCTGTGTATCATTACGTCTCCTATCACAAAATCATCTCCTCCAAAATTTGCTGACTGCTTCAATCTATCTCTCTCAACCGATCATCTCCAAAATCTGTTTACCTACTCAATCAATTTCCCTCAATCGATCATCTCCAAATTCTGTTTATTATCTCAATACATCATTACAATAGAGCTTACGGTCTGATCTTACCTGAAAAAAAAAAACACGGTATACTAGTATTTCTAAATTGATCGCTTTGATAGTGATATCAACACCAAATTCGACCTGTCAAATGCTAACTTGGACAAACGGAATGTCAAGTCCATCACTATGAAAGGTTATTTTCACATGAGTCACTAAAGTTTCAACTAAAGTTTAAGTTGGTTCTAAAAGTTTTTTTTTTTTTTTTTCAAAGTGGGACGTAAAGTTTGTTGATACACAAGTTTAACTTCACATTTAGTGAAAATAAAAAGAAAGTTGGGACAGGCAAGATGATTGCTTGGAAGAAGAGAAAATTATAAATAATTATTGTAGTTAAAGTTCGGGGACGGCAACGTTGGACTTTTGAGTTTTGATATTACCACATGACTATGGTCTATGTAACATCCAGAAGCCTAATCCAATGTGGGACGCCCTCGGCCAACCAAATGACACTTAATACACGTTGACAAAATAACTCATACATCCCTCTGGCTGGCCTGCAGTTTTATTACCTAGAGTACCGTTGCAAAAACAATAGACAAACACAAAATCTAATAAGGCCTAAGATTTGTTTGGCATGACTTTTGAAATTTTAAAAGTGGCTTTTGGGTATATTTAAATAATTTTTTAAAAATGTTTTGTTTTATAAAAGATGGGTTGAATTACTGGCAGAGTTAAAAAAAAATTAAGTTGTAGAGGCAAACGAGTTGTAGAGGAGACTTATAAGATAAACAAGTAAGACGTTTGTCTATAAAATGCGGTTTTTATAATAAGTTATAATTAATGGAATGACAAATAAACAATATCATAATGAATGTTACGTGCATAATTATGACTTATCAGTTCTCAAAATTTAATTTTTTTTCAACACACAATCACATTCCTAACGTAGTTTTCAGGCCTCCACAAGAAAAAGATGGAGGGTTCGGATACCCCAACTATATATAAATAACTCATAAAAAATACATGAGTTAGGAGGCATAAAACCTGACTTCCAATCATAAAAGTTAAAGAAAATAATTAAATGAATAAATAATAATGTAATAAAGAATGAAGTACTACTTTATAAACAAACAGTCCTAAAAATTTTTATAGACCTCGAACTGTAGGAAGCTCATGTCTATCAATTTGAACTAAGCTGAGGTAACGTCGCGGTAAGTCCTGAGCACTGTACTCAAAATAGCAACGACGATCCCAACCCTCTGAAGCAAATAAGTCAGCCACTTGGTTGCACTCACGATAAATATGAAAAATAGTATCACGATTGAAGGCAAGGAAATGTCTGATGTGGCGAAGAGTGGCCTAAATAGACCAAGGTCATCAACTTCTAGTGATGCAGTGAATGACCAAAGTAGAGTTGGACTCAATCCATAAATCTAATAGTACAATCATCTGAGCAAGAATGATACCGTCAAGAATAGTCATGAGCTCGACCTCTAGAATAGGACACTTGCTACATGAAGAGAAGAAGGCGCGAACACACTGACATGATGAATCCTTAATAATCTCCCATCCACTTGCAAATTCATCTTTGGCGCATCCATCAGTGTTGACCTTGTAAGATCCCATTGGTGGACCAATAAACCAAAACAAGGAGATAAAGGGGTAGAGTAGTAAGAGTGATACCAACAAGAAGAGCATTATCCATATCTCTTCGCCAATGAATAATCCGAAATAAATGGCTTGTATGTAATAGGGAGATAGTGTGGTATACTCTCTAGATGATTCGACTCGGCTCTATAGAGATATCCTGGTACTTCGCATCATTCCTCATAGTCCAAATAAACCAGAAAATCAAAACAGGAATGATCGTGCGAATATGACCCTTCCTGACAAACTGACCCGAGAAACGCCAAGACAGAAAGCGATACTGAAAATCCTCAATCGGACGAAGGGTTATATGAAAAATGCTAGAAAAATGACGTAAAACCTAGTCGGCAATACATCTATCAATAAATAAATGCTGGATAGTCTCAATAATCGAGCAATACTGAAAACGAGAAGCCATATGACTCCCAATCTGTATTTGAATCACAACATCAACTGGGATAGGATCTTGCCATAGTCTCCAACAGAAGAAATAGATAGTCGTCGAGATAATAGAACTCCAAATCATGATGTATATAGCCTAAATAGTATGCCCTGTGCAAACTAGCTGCCATGTAGACTTGGTAGCAAATATACCATTCGAAGTATCATTCTACATAATCTGATCGTGCACCTCAGTAGTGATAGGGATGCTCTCTATCTGCTCAGTAATAATAGATGGTACTAGCTGAAGAAGTCGGTTAATGTTCTATCCAGTATCATCAAATAAGTCTCTAACTTGGATAAAAGAATGTGGCAAGTGTGGGTGCTGATCAGTTAATGTAGACTCGCCCATCTAGCAGTCATGCCAAAAGCATATCTGCCCACTTCCTAATTACCAAGCAATGAGTATCTCTGCCTGTGGGCCTATGTGCTTCAGCCTCTTCCATACAGTTGAAGCATAGTAAGAAATAGTAGCCAGTAACGGATGGGTACCCTGACAATATTTACTCAGTAAAAAATGAGCCCATAATAACCGCTGAGATCTAAATAACCATTAGAGCTTTTATGGAGAATGTACCAACAAGATCCTACAGTCTCCTAAAGCCCAGTCCACCATCCTCAATAGGAATACAAAGGTCTTTCCATCTTTTCCAATGTAATCTGTGTGCATGGTCTCTGGAGTCCTAAAAGAACCTAGCAAATATGCACTCTAACTTCTTCAAGATCACCTTGGTATGCGTCATAATCTGAATGAGATAGAGATGAATAGATGATAACACTGATCGTATCAAAGTAATCTGTCCACCATATGATAGGAGTCTCGAGACCCAGCCAGAAATTCTACTTCGGACTTTCTAGACTAGTTATCATACAAGAAGATCTTCCTAGCTTCTTTAAATAAAGAAACACCAAGATAAGTGAAGGGCTGCTGCTGATGATGGAACCCTGTTAGATGCTCCAGCCTGTGTATCTGACTAGTAGAAAATCTCTTAGAAAAGAGTGTCACCCCTATGTCTGTATGCCATCGAAGGAATATGCTGATACTGCTGAGTAAGTAGTCGTGAAAAATAATCTACAGCAATAATAAACAGCGATGGAGATATGAGATCACCCTATCTGAGCCCCCGAGATGATGAGAAAAAATTACATGGAATGCCATTAAGTAGGACCGAGAATCGACGCTCTGAAATACACATCCATATCTGATCAATCCAAAGAGCATCGAACCCAAAACTGTCCAAAATAGATATCAAAAAGCCAAAATTCATGCGTTCATAGGCCTTAGTCATATCAAGCTTGAGGATAACATTACCCCCTCATACTTTGTATCAAGTGTATGTAATAATTCCTATGGAAGGATGACATTATCTCCAATGAGCTGTCTCGAGATGAATTCGCTCTAAGGAACTGAGATGATCTGAGGTACTAAAATACTCAGTCACGAATTCATCAGCTTTGTAATCAACTTATTAAATATTGTACATGAGCAGATAGAATGAAACTCTGACCACCTACATGCATTGTCCCGCTTTAGAAGCAAGACAATAGAAATAGCTACAAAACCCTAAGTAGGTGCCCTCCAACAAAGAAGTCCAAGACTGTCTGAAACACATATTCTGATACTATGTCCCAACAGACGTGAAGAAAATGAGATGAAAATCCATTTGGCTTGGCGACATTGTCTGGATCAGTACTGAAAATAGCCTCTCGCACCTCAGCCAAAGTATGAGTTTGATTAAACTACAAATTGTCCTCATCGGACACTAATCTAGGTATAATACCTGGTCAAATAGGGTCGACAAACTGAAGAGGAGCCTACAGAAGCTCTTGGAAGAAAAATACTGCTGAAAGCTCGATAGTCTCAAGAGACTTAAACACCTCACCCAACGCTGAAGTAATAGACCAGATCCTGGCTCGATTGCGTTGTCCCTGAACTATAGAATGGAAATATCGAGTGTTATGATCACCCTCACAAGTCCAACGTGCCCCTGCCTTTTGTTTCCAAATGCCTCTTCAACAGATAAAGTACAGTTCAGAATTGCCTGAACCTGATGCAAAGTATCATGATGAAAAGGAGAAGGATCTCTGTTATGGTCTAACTCTGCCTCGTTCACCCTACACTCTGCATCCCTAACCCTTTGAAAAAATCACCAAATACATGTCGATTCTACCAACGAATGCCCTGTTTGAGTTTAAAAATCTTCTCCAGGGACAGCCATTCCCGTAAGATGGGTAGGAAATAATCACTTCTAAGAAACAAAGCCCAAAAAATCGTGATGCCTAAACCAAACATTGAAAAATCAAAAAAGGACGAGGCCCCAAATCATCGTCAGAAGACCACTAAATCAGAAGAGGTAAGTGATCAGAAGTGCTTCGGTTCAGATGACGAACCAAAAATCGAGAACAAAATGAGGCAACAAATAAGGAAAAATCTGTAATATTATAAGATAAAATAAAAAAAAAAGATTAGTAAAAAATTGAATGAAAAGGTGTAAAAGAAAAACAAATAAGGAAAAAAATTTGTGATTGGCACACACTACAATAATTTGGCCGTATCTCACTTATCTAAGTAATGTAATTCTGCTGAAAATAAAAAAGGAAAAATGAAAAGATGGGGCGGGGCGGGGCGGGGCGGGGCGAATTTTTTGGGAAGATGAAGTTATTTTCTACTTTTTAAAAGTTATAGACTTCATTTATAATTTTATTTTATTTTTGTTGTTTTTAGTTTTTTTTTTATTTAAAGAGGAGGGCAAAACTGTCAAAATATGTCAAAAGAACGTGATTTGTAACAAAATTCAAAGGCTGGGGATGACCAATGTTAAAAAAAAGTTAAGAGTAAATTTGTCATAAATTGAAAACATTGGAGAACCAAAAGTACAAATTACAAAAAAAAAAAAAAAAAAAAAGGAATGAGTTGTAAGCCCACACAACACATTTAAAAAATAATAATAAATAAATGGTTATGGGTAATTTTGTCATAAATTGAAAAGATTGTGTACCAAAAGTACAAATTAAAAAAAGAAATAACAAATGGGCTAAAAGCCCACACAACACATTTAAAAAATAAAAATAAATTTGGTTTCTTGTCGAGCAACTCGACAAGGAAAAAAAAAACAAAAGAAATATCGTTGAGTTAGAGTAACTCGACAACATTTAAAAAAAATAAAAATAAAATGTTGTCGAGTTACTCAACAACATTAAAAAAAAAAATTCAAATGTTGTTGAGTAACTTGACAACATTAAAAAAAATAATTCAAGATCAAATATTGTCGAGTAACTCGACAACATATGAAAAGAAAAATTCTAAAATCAAATCTTGTCAAATTGCTCGACAACATTAAAAAAAAAAAAAAATTCAAAATCAAAATGTTGTTGAGTTACTCGACAAAAAAAAAAAAAAAAAAAAAAAAAAATCAAATGTTATCAACTCGAAAAAAAAATCAAAATTAAAATGTTATCGAGTTGTTCGACAAAAAAAAGTATTTGGGCAATGTCAAGATGCTCGACAAAGAAAAAAATGGAAAAAAGAGAAAAATGAATTGTGTACAATTTGCTTAAAACATCAAATAAAAAAAATTGGTAAAAAATTGAACTAAAATACGGACGAATAAAAAAACAATTGTTGTGTACTCGACAAGCACAACAACCAAAAAAAAAAGAAGTTGTGCTTGTTGAACTGCTCTACAAGCATACAAAAAAAAAAAAAAAAAATTGTGTGTTTGTCGAGCTATACAGTGCTTGCCTTAAAAAAAAAAGTCAAAGATTGCGTCTCTAAAATTGAGTTAAGATTTACTTAAAGTTAGAAGCGAAGGCACTAATTAAATAAAAAAAACACAAAAATAAAAAATTGCGACTGTTTTCAATATCAAAACAATGGCATATTAGACGAAAATTCTACAGTAAAAATTTAAGATTCTTATATTATATATATATATATTTTACGTGATATTTTAGTATTCAATATTGTTCGGTCTTTGTACATTAAAATATCAAAAATTTGAAGAATAAATATTTTTTATGGTTAATAGAACTGAATATTTCATTTCTTATTATATTAATACAAAAAAAAAATTATAAAATCAATACATTTTCGGGTTAAAAATCTCAACTTTCAAAGTTGTTTTTCCAAACCGTAACTAAACTTTAAATATATTTTTTCCTTCTAAATAGTTAGACTTCCAGCGTTGTTTTTCATCCGTCATTTGTGTTGACGATTAATGATTTTGATGATATGGTAAACAAAATTGTTAATTTTTCAAAAAATTCATAGTGACGAATGAAAAATTACAAATAATATAGTGACTGTTGAAAATCAATTTTGAAAGTACAATAATTACTCAAAATTTTTATTAGATTGACTATTTGAAAACAACACTAAAAAGCAAGAGAAGCTTTTGAAACTATTTTTTAAGTTTATATAAATTGTGAGTTCTATTAAATGTGTGAATATTAGATGATAGTAAATTGTGAATCCTATAAAATATATGAATAAAAAGTATGTTTGACTAAATCAACTTAAATTATAATTATAAGTTTAGCCAAACATGTCAACTCTGTCCACTGCTTTTCTAGACTTAGGGCCAACGATGTAACTGGGAAAGTCCAAATTAAGCGCGTGATTGTTTACCAAATTATTAACTATAAACCCCCAAAAATATATATTTTTTAAAACAAATTAAATAATGAAAAATCTATTTTCCTAACCATGAAATTTGTCTTCACTCTCTGTATCGCACTATAAAACCTACCAAATCATTCCATAAATTCTTAATTCCAAGAATCCCCCAAAACTAAAAATCTTTCCCTCTTTATAATCCTGTTCATTTTCGATATTTTGTATTCACGATCAAGATTTTGTCTATTTATTTATTTCCTTAAGTGGGCTTTTTTTTTTCTTGGAAGAAAGAGAATCTGTGTGTGGGAATTCACAATCCAGTTTATTTACAGTGTTTGACAAGCATTGAAGATCAAGATTTTGTCCATTTATTTATTGGAAAAAAAGAAAAGAAAATATTAATTGGTATGGAGAACACTTTGGGTTTGCTAAGAATCACTATACAGAGAGGCATAAATCTTGCTAAAAGGGATGTCAGAAGCAGCGATCCTTACGTTATTGTTCGGATGGGCAAACAGGTTAGTCAGAGATACGTTTTTCGATAATGTCTATGTTTAATGCTCTTGTTTCTTTTCTTTTCATGGCTTGATTCTTAAGTTCAAATCTCTCTTTGTAATGTCGAGTTGAGTCCAATACTGTATATAAATCAAGTTCCAAATGTACATAGGGATGTAAACAATTTAGATAAAAAGCACACGTCTTGGTCCATATTTTTGACTGCATATTTTATAGAGCTACAACTTTTATTAAATTTTTAATAATTTATTAAAAATCTCTCTTAAACAAGATCGTAAGTCTTGGAAGTATTGGATGTTTTTCAGTTTGGAGTCGAATAATTGAACAAAACCATAGGCAAAACTTTTTTTTAAATTATAAGTAGTGGATCTTATCAATTCATGTTAGATCAACTTATAAGTACTATAAATGCTAGGGTTAGGCAGATAGATAGACAAAATTTTAATTTAGTTTTCTTTATTAATATTGATACTATGGAACATTCTACTCGAGTTCTTCACTTAATTCGAGAAATGATTATACGTTAACCAAAAGAGAAAGGAATATTGTTTAAGGAAATAAACATCAATAATACTTTTAGGTTTCCTTTCTTTTTCTTTGCCACACCTAATCCACTATATAACAACATGGGGAATGATATCCTGGCTGTAGACAGTTGTGTGCCCCACTGCTCATAGTTGATGTGGCACTCCTACATCAACCTACATCAACAATGGGCAATTGATTTCTTGCCCACCATGAGTAGGAGATCATTCCCATAACAATATATTTATTTATGAAAACTCTAGATTCTGCCTTATTTAGAGGTATTTGAAAATAATAAATCCTTTTCTTTTAGTAATTTTTTTTCTGAATAAAATATATGTTCAGAAATTTTTGTAGTTTCTAATGTTGTAATATTTATTTTGGTGATAGTGGATTTGGTTGGTTTGTGCCGTGGATGTTTCCCTTCGTCCTGGAGGGTAAAATTGGTACTATCTTGTCTTTGATTTTTCCAGCATTTAGACCATTTCTGATCTATTTCACCAAAATGACACAACTTTAACACTATCTTATTTCATCCCAAACTCATTACACCAAATGTTACACAGCCAAAAAAGAAAAAAGTATTTTCTTTCTTTCCTTAATTTTTTAATTCTTAACAAATAATTTATTTAATTACATACTCTAGTTAATTACTAAATTAAAAATTAATTTTAATTAATTAAATTATTACATTTATTAAAATAATTAAAAAAGGCATTACACTTAATATCACAATTAAAAAATAATGCATTTAACATCACAATATATAAAAAATTACACTTTCACAAAACAAACATAAAGTTCAATTTATTATAAATGTTAAAGAAAATAATAATCAAATTAAAATAAATAAAAATAAATTTAAATGATTTGAAGTAATAAAAAGATGTAAAAGGAATTAAAATTTGTTGTAGTATAAAATGACGGACAAAATGAGAAATGTATATGTTATACCAAATGAACATTGCAACACTATTCATTACACCAATTTGGTATGAAGAATTGGTGTTGGGTTGGATATGCCCTTATATTGCTTGTGCACTGTCTTGTTGAATTGAATTCAAAAGTCCTATTTTAATACACGACGAATGGGGGAACATTGCTATTGTGTTACATTTTGTGTATTTTTTCCTACACTGACGTGAAGTTGGGTGGTCTTAAGTGCGGGAATTATATGTTGCCCGAATCGGGCAACATCCCGACACCCACAGGGGTGGGCCCCCGTATGTGTGGGGCCACTTTCTGTGAGAGTCGGGATGTTGCCCAATTCGGGCAACATATAATCTCTCGTCTTGAGTGTCCTAAAAATATAGAAAATCTAAGAAGTAGATTTAAAACTCTCTCTTTGATTATTATCTGTCTATGTTGATTTTTCTAATTGTGCTAATTTTATTTGAATGTAATTATTGGAGCATAATGCTAATTTTAACTAAATTTTATTATTTGATCAGAAATTAAAGACTCGAGTTGTGAGAAAGAACCTCAATCCTGAATGGAATGAGGAACTTACGCTAACGATTGCCGATCCTAATCTTCCAATCAAGTTGGTAAGTTCTTTTTCATTTTGCATCATATAGATAAATGTTGGTTATTGTACTCGTAACTCTACAATATTTGAAAGTGATTCTTGTTAGGACTGTGTAGAGTCTAATTATACTGTTGTTTATTCACTTATTTCCTCGACCCTGATAATGTTTTAGAGGGGTATATCTGGTATTCCAACATGTATTAGGTCACTCCAATACTACTTTTTATGAGGCGGGTTTCGTGTGTGTGGGTGACATGAGAAATAACTTTATACTCTTCTTCCCTGATACAGCATAGCTTTGACTTTTAGGGTGGCTTTGCTTGTTTCATTCTCGTGAGAAGGGATTTGGGCTTAATTTGTAACAATTCTTATAGTAAATTGTTTAATTTCATTGCAGCAAGTTTACGACAGAGATACATTCTCTCTAGATGACAAAATGGGAGATGCAGAATTTGAAATTAAAACATTTGTAGAAGCTGCGAAGAGGCAGTTGCAAAATGTCTCGAGTGGATCCATAATCGCGAAAATGAAACCAACCCGGGAAAACTGCATAGCCGAAGAAAGTTGTATAATCTGGGAAGATGGCAAAGTAATACAACGTATGTTTCTGAGACTTAGAAATGTCGAATGTGGTGAAATCGAGCTCCAGCTCCAGTGGATAGATATCCAAGGTTCGTGAGGTCTGTAGTTTGCAATTGTGGCTGGCTACTTCGACTCGTGATGTACAATGAGGTTTGTATCGTTATTAAAAGAAACGGTATATCCCTGATTGGATTCTTAGTCAAAAGATGTATAAATCAGAGTCGAGAATCGTTGTGTTGTATTTCTCTCTACTTGCGTGAAATATGAAGTGAATATTTACGTTTTAACGTTTTCTATTGGAAACAGATGTTTCAGATTTAAAATTTCATACAAGGAGGTCCAAACATTGATGCATAATAACTTAGATTCTTAAGAGCTTGTTTGTCAGTGCTCAAAAGTAGCAAAAAAGCTACTTTTTTTGAAAGTGTGAAGAGCTACTAGTCAAGAGAGTTTTTTGCATTCTACATTAGAATGGTACCGTGTCCCTCCTAAGTGAACACATTCAAGAACACAAATTTTATTCGATGAACTCGATAAGAATCAATTATATTATTCCGTCACAAATTTACCCCTTTCTAGCATAGGAATAAGAAAACGAAACAACAGATTTTTTTTTTTTTTTTTTTTTATCAAATTACTTTTCTTACAAAATATAGGACCTATAACTCATAAAAATTTAAAAAATAATTTCAGTATTATCAAACATGCACGAATACTGCTTGTTTGAATCACCATTCTCCCTCTCTCTCTAACCCTCAACAATCTACATTATATTGTGAATTTGGAGATAATAATATGTAGTTGTGGCTTATGATTAAGCAATGCTGCGTTGAAGCTTTGCAGTGGACTTTATTTGATTAACATATGAGTGTGCTTTTCAAAGCAGAATATAATTTTGGTGGTGGCGATGCCAGGTGAATTGATGAAGGAAGACAAATAGTAGACAAGATGAAAAATGAATATTGAGAACATAGGGTCATTTAGCTGTGCGATCAATGTGAACGTGGGTTGTGGGTTGGAGGCGAGGGAGGTGGAGATTTTTGTTTGTTGTTTAATTTTGATAAATTTACATACACAAAGATGAACACATTGTAATAAGATTAACATAAAAACTCGTTTGGTATATGTTCAATGGTTAAAAATAATTGATAAAATTTATCTTATCTTATTTGAGCAGAATTGATGTCCGAATATTCTTTTATTCAAATTAAAATTTAAGCTAAAAATGAGGATAAGTTGTCTTTGAAAAGAGGAGGACAAATTTTTTTTATCTAAATAACAATTCATTCATTTTTTTTAAAAGACGAACGTACCTTTTATAATATAGAACAAATTTATTTTTGAACATCTATATCCTAGAATAATTGTCACCGCTCCACCCTTTTTTTTTTTTTATCTCTTTTAGTTTTTTTTTATTTACTTTTTTTCGTTTAGTGAAGAAAAATGGTAGAATTATTTTTTTACGAAAACTAACTTTTTAATAGCTACTTTTTTCATTCTTATACCTAGCTGAGCCAAATAGGATATTGATAAATCTCTTATTCGAATAACTATTATCCAGATAAATAATTTTATCCACAAACCAAACGGACACAGAGTGTAAGTTACAATCATTGTAACTTATTAAATGCAAGATTTCTCAAATTTTACTGTAAAAAAATTATATACACTGTGCTTTGCTCTATTTTCCTTTAAATGCATGCGATGTTGTAATTTTGTAATATCTAGCAAAAATAATAATTTTCAGTTCACCCCTAATTTTTCCTTATTTGTATAATTTGCCCATTTTATTAAAAGTTGAGATAGCTAGGCCCAACCCTACCCCAAAGTTTTTGTTTTGAGAAATCAGGTTATTAGTAAATATTTTAGAAAATCATATATTTAAAAAGATAATTAATTCAAATCATCTTACCCCTAATGTGACATGTGATATTTGAATTATGACTGTGTCTCTTCTCTTTACTACTATTGCAATCTCTATTATTGTGTAGCATACGACTCCTCTCTCTTTTATATGTGACTTTATATTTATGTTTGATAGAAAAATTTCGTGACCCGTATTAGTACCATGTCACATTTGTTACGTAACTCTGAATGTCTCAATTTCAAGTACGTGTGATCCGTATTAGTATTTTGTGACTTCTATTATATGGTTGCTAATGTGACGAGTGATTTTCTTAAATGAATTATATACACGTTATTTCTGTTTATCGATGATATGAACTTATTATAAGTAATTTGTAGCCTTTGTAATTCTCAATGAATTGTTTTGAAACATGAGTATATTTGGAAAATTTCTTGCTTGTGCTACTAGCACAATTTAGATTGCTGGTCACAGAGATGATTTTGGTAGGAAAATAACTAATGAGGGATATTATAAGAATAAATTATGGTGGAGAAAATATAATTATAGATATATCACATTTTTACCATATAAACTTATGGTGGAGAAAATATAATTATAGATATATCACATTTTTACCATATAAACCCATTAAATTAGGTCATATGCTAAATCGGTTACATACAAAATCTTCTTACAAATTATCTTTTTTATGGACTGTTTTATACAAATTGTACAATATATTGTTATCAGATTCTTACTTTAATTATTCACATTTACCAATTTTTTAAAAAAGTTTTGTCTAAGCCCAACCCATTTTAAAGTTTTGCATAATTCTTTAGGAAAATTACGTATGTAGACTAACTTGGAACTAAAAATTGAAATTTACTAAATTTTTACAAAAATTTAAAAAATACCCATAGCAGTCTGAATTAATTAAAAAATATTGGATATTTATGAAACCTTGATTTTAACAATGTTACAATGCAAATTATCTACTCGGCCGATTGATTTCGTTGTTATCCAACAATATATTCAAAATTGAATTCAAAATTTCAAATCTTGTTTAACAAAATCACAATCAATATAAATTTATTTTGTTCACCAAATAAGATGAAATTCACCCAACATTTCAAAATTTTCAATTCAAAGTCTAATAATGTAAATTACTAATAGATTGAATATGACAACATGTATGTTCCACTATCGTAATATTCAATAACATTAACACGGCACAGATGCACTCCATGTGAATGCCTTAACAACGTATAGCAACAAGAACTGGTATTAAGACATAGATTGTTAATTTTTTCTTATGATGTTTATTGACTTATTTCTCGTCACATATGTGTCGCTTTAGGGTGAATAAAAAACGTCTATTCTTACTTTATGATCTTGAATTGCTACACTTTCTAGTAATTGTTATCCCAAAAAACCTGAGAAAATGCAAACCATGATGAGAAATTAGAAAACATTCAAATGATTATTACACAAAATGAACAAGTCCAGTAACTTGCAAGATATGGGTTAATCAAGAAATTAATGTTTCCTTCCGATAATGAATTTTCGTGTAGGGTTTGTAATTATAGAAAAAAAAAACTTTTAAGATTTACAATAAACAACTAAGAATCTCATAAGTAATGTGAAAATGGTAAAGTATGATAGAGTCTCAAAAATGAAAGAGATGGTACAGTTAATCGAAATGAGAGATTAAACATTTATAAATATAGTGATTTTATTATTGGTCGCTTGATTTAAGAGATTTTTGTTAATTATTCGTTTAAGATCGTAATTAATAAACAAATAAAAATAAATAAATTATAAGAGCATCTTCATTGCACTTCGTCTATTACTTTTTGAACGTATAACATAAGCATAGATAGACAGAGTTATAAAAAAAAACCCTCTCTAATGCATGCTGACGAGGACTCCGTCTCGCTGATTTGGCACCCCAAAAAATAGACTGCACCTAGAAGTCTGTCTACGGAGTGACTCATCAAATTTAAATCCAATTAAACATTTTATTTAAAAAAAAAAAAAAAGTCGGAGGAGGGATGTAAAAGTTGAAGACTCGTCAATTTAAAAAAAAAATGCCACATAAGTGGTAATATTAGTTTTAAACAGAACTCATTGAATATGCATTTTTAATTTGATCGTCTATTCAATAGATGTAGTGCTACATAAATTAGAAGTTCACACATTTTACCTGTTACGGATACTTTAATAGATGGAGTGCATTAGAGATGCTCTAATTATCTAATAATTGTCAAATACATTTGTAAGGTAGTCAACAATTTTCAAAATTTTAAGATCACCCAGTATATTTTATTTTTTTCAAATATAACTAATTAGATAGTCCAATAAAAATTTTATTTTTAAGAAAACTAAAAGGAGGTGTTAGGCCTAATTATGTAATCTTGGGATTTGCAACTGAAATATCCTCATTTGAAGGGACCAAAATGTAACATATCATATTAGTTGGGAGAAAATCACGATGTCATAAAAATCCTCAATCCAGTCCTTCTTTTCCAAAGTCTGAAACCTTAGGTCATATTCTATTTGCTGTTTTCAAGTTCTTTTCAGTTTTTAGTTTTGTAAAATACCAAAAATTTAGGACTTGTTCTCTTTGCCATTTTCAATCCATTTTTCATTTTCTGTTTTTGAAAATTGTAAAAACGTGTTTCAAAAAAAAAAAAAAAATACAAATGAAACGGAAAATGATATTTTTACCGTTTTCGTCACAAAACACAGAAATTTTTTGAAACGGCCAAAACGTGCGTTTTGGTGTTGGAGGTCCGCGTTCCGAGTCCAGCATGCTGTTTTTTTTTCCCCCCAAAACATTTTACGCTGGGCATAGAAAATGATGAATTAATCATTTTCCGCGTTTTCTTTACAAAATGAAGCTCCTTTCCAAAACAGCCAGAATGCGTGTTTTTAATTGTTGGTAGTCATCAGTTCAAGTACAATGCTTGCCTTTTTTTTTCAATGCCAAGTTTTTAATTGTTTTTTATTTCAAATAATTCTAAGTTTTTAATTGTTTTTAATTTCAAACATAATTGTTTTTAATTGTTTTTAATTACAACTAATTTCAAGTTTTTAATTATTTTTAATTCCAACAATAATTGTTTTTAATTTTAAGTAATTTCAAGTTTTTAATCAATAATTGTTTGAATAAATTATTATACAAAATAATTTCTCAAAATTTCAAAGTAAACGTGTTTTCCAATTTTTTGTTTTGAGAAACAGTTTTCAAGAATGACAAAAAGAACGTATTTTCATAAATCTCAAAATAGACACTCAAAACACAAAAATTCAAAATAAATTCAAAACTCAAAACACAAAATTCAAAATAAATTCAAAACTCAAAACACAAAATTGAAACGCAAAGATAACACAACCTTATTTACTATGTTGTTTTTGAAAATTTATTTTCGAAAACAAGGTTAAATTTAAAACACAAAACTCAAAACAAGATTTTTGACGTTTTGAGTGTTTTAAGTAAGGTTCTAAAAAGCGTAAAGCGTGGCTAGGCGTAAAGGCCAAGCTTCAAGCTTTTTGGGCCTAGGCGAGGCTTAGGCGAGGGTGAGGCGAGAGCGAAGCGTGAAAAAGTGTTTTCTTATTTTAATAACATTTTAAATATTTTTTTAAAAAAAGATAAAAATAAATTTTTTAACTAAAAAGTGCTCGCCTAAGCGAGATTAGGCCTGTCTAGGCGTAATTAAGTGCGCCTAGGAGTGACTAAGCGTGCATATGCGAGCCTAGGTGCAAGTTTTTTAGTTAAAAAAATTGTTGACCAAAAAAGCGCGTGCCTAGGACCTAAGCGAAGCGTGAAGGTTACGCTTTGCGCCTAGACGCGCTTTTTAAAACACTGGTTTTAAGTGAAAACATGAAAACACTCAAAAAATAGAAAAAATTTATAAAAAAAATAAAATTCTAAACAAAATTTATTTAAATAAAAATTTATATAAACAAAAAATATTAAAATATAAAATTTTAAAAAAATAAAAATTCTAAAATAAAATTCTAAATTCTAAATTCTTAAAATTCTTAAAAAATAAAATTATAAAAATAAAATATAAAAATAATCAAATTTATTGAATAAAATGATATAAAACAATTTCTCAAAATTACAAACACAACGTGTTTTCCAGTTTTCTATTTTGAGTGAAATAGTTTTTTAAAATGACAAATCAAACGCGTTTTCAGCAATCTAAAAGCAGACTCTCAAACAAAAAACTGAAAATGAATTCAAAACTAAATATTAAAAACTGTAACACAAAAAGAACACGTCTTTATTTTCTATTTTCTTCATAAGAATACCATTCTCAAACATTTAAATTGATCTTTCATAATTGATTATATTCAGAAAAGTTTTCAATATCCATCTAAGTTTCAAACCTTACATAGTGAGGTGAGTTTTCTACTCATTTTAATTCCATATTTATTGCCGAAATAAGAAATTTAAAATAATTTTATTGAACTTATCATTCAATACCAGGTGATTATCTCCCGTAGTAATAAATATCATTACTCTTGATAATTTTGAATTAATTTATACAAACCTGCAAATTTCAATTTCTGTCCACATTCTAGTGTATATTTGTAAATTTTTCCCAAGACAATTGTGTTTGGGCTTGGTTAGCCAATTACGGAATGCTGGAACAGTGAATTTCCTTCAAGAAACAGGCTGAAGTCCATCTCTTGAGCCCAACTCTTAACAATTTTGTTTGGGAAAGAAAAATGAGTAAAGCAATTATAAAAAAAATTATAAGCTATGCACAAAGTGTCTTTGACACTTCGATTACAATAAACATCAGGAAAAGTGTCGGATCATGTTGTGATTATGATGTTCTAACGTTCAAGAAGTAGATATAAAATAAAAATAAAAATATACGAAGTAGATTCGAAGAATTCAGGACGGACAGCACGATTTCCGTTCATGCTCCGATTACTAACAGGGCGGGGCGGGGCGGGGCGGGGCGGGGCGGGGTGGGGTGGGATGGAGTGGGGTGGGGGCGGATTTTTTTGCCATTCCTAGAAAATGTTTTCTTTCTAACGAGGTAAAAAGACTAAACACAAAAATTGACAAGACGATCTTAGATGATGGTACAACAATAATAAACTTTGACAAGAATTTATCTTATTTTTTTAATTCACTTTATAATTTAGAGTTAACACGGAGATTAAAAAAAAAGTAATTCGATGTAGAAATGGATTACCCATTGTAATTTAGCTTGTTATTTGGTGCATCGATTGGAGATTGATATTGAAATTTGTGGTCTCAATTAGCTCTCTCTCCTTACAATTTTCATCAAAATAATTGACAATTAAAAATATGCATTTCTGAATTTAATCAGCGAGACGGATAAAGGGGGACGAGTTCTCTACCTCCAATATTCATCAATCTAAAAGCAAGAGAATGTGACCCAATATTAATTTGGAAAATTCATATATCAATCATTTAAAAGATAATTTGTAAAAAAGAGTACATTTATTTATTAAATTCTATGTTGAACATGTTGTTTCACTTGCACGTTGAATTACATTTTTTTATTAAAAATCTGACAAGTGATATTTTAAAAATAAAATAAAAATTGAGAGCACATCAGACTTGAGAACTTAAAACGTCTGTATGTTCCAATACTTAGGGCATGTTTGGCAAATTATAAGCCATTGGCTCTACACAAATGATCACTCCAGTGCGGCACGAAGCTGCTGATGCCGAGTCGGCTCCTATGCCGCTAACTATGCTCTGCTTGGTGGAGGTTCTGTAGCACGTCATGAGCACAGGGCTAAGAGGCGGTTGAGAAACTCAAGCGAACCGCCCTACCTTACATAGGGACATAAGGGAGAAGGGTGTGAAGGTGGCCTCACCTCGTTATCCACACCTCCGGTTGGACGAATGGAGGACCGACCGACCCGAGTTTTCACGAGCGTTGACCGACCCGAGTTTTTAACTACACATTTCATCAAATTTTTTTTTTTTTTTTTCAAAATCTCATAAAGAAACTAATTTTAATTTTAAACTTCATCAACCATGTACTTAATAACGAAAACATACTATTTTCATATTTCTTTATTTCAAACAATTAAAATATAAGAAACAAAAACAAAAAATAAAGAAAAATACTTGTGCTTATTCAAAGAAACCCATAACTCAGGATCATAATATTCTACTTCAAAGTGGTAGCGGTGGAAGTAGTAGCGGAGGGGTAACCATAAGTCAAGACTGGAAATCAAGCAAAAAAAGATTGTAGCCATCGAAGATGTAGGACTTGATGTAGAAGTAGAAGTTATGATCAGTGACGGATCTAAGAATTTTTTGAGCCCGGGCTATTATTGAAAAAAAAAAATTCGTACAGGCTATTACTAAGAATTTTTTTTTTCACACTGTAAAAAAAGACTTTTTTTCGGGGTGAGCCCAGGCTGTAGTCAGGGCCCCACCCCCACCCCCACCCCCACCCCCACCCCTACCCCTACCCCTGGTTATGATTGTGCTACACATTTGAAAAGCACTTGGGTTCCTGTTGCATGCCGCCGTGAACGGCTGGCCATGACCACTACTGCCACCACGACGGGATCTCCTCAGTCCACATCCGTTGCCAAGAAACCCCGATTTGGAAACACCAGTATAAGACACCATATTTTCACCAAAATCGGGTTTCTTTGAATAAGCACAAGTATTTTGCAGCTGCTGGTTTTGCCAGAGTTGCATCCCACTTCTACTGTGATTGTGTATAACCCATGTTTGTTGGAGGAGTAGAGTGAAGAAGATGATAATAATTTTTTTCTTTCATTTCTTGAATTATTTTTTCTTTCTTATATTTTAATTATTTGAAATAAGGAAATATGAAAAGAGTATGTTTTCCTTATTAAGTACATGATTGATGGAGTTTAAAATTAAAAGTAATTTTTTACGAGATTTTGAAATTTTTTTTTATGAAATGCGTGGTTGAAAATTTGATAAAAGTTGTGGGTCCCTTATAATATGTGGTTAAAAATAAGTTTGAGAAAAAAAGAGTTTAAAAAAAAATAATATAAACATGCTCTAAAGTCAGTCAAATTAATGTCAGACCATTGACTTTTGGTCAACTAACGAATATTTGGACGAAATTCGTCAAGAGGTTCTTGAAGCGTACATTTATTTAAAGGTTTGGGACCCATGTTTTAGGATTAGAAGATTTGGGGACGTTTTGCTGCTTTTTGAAATATTTTGGACCTTTGCTGCAAATTTTTCTCTATTTTTTTATGTCCAAAATTGTTGCAGGATCAAATTGTGTACCACACACGCGCTCGTTTAACAGAGGAATTGAACAAAAACTAACAAAAAGGATTATTTGCGCCAAAAAAGGTTGAATTGGGGATGTTATTGTCAAAAATAGAAGGATAAGTCCTCAATCCACAATAAGGACAAACGTTAGGGACTATTTGTACGAAAATGCCTATTTCTTTTTGCTCATCAGGTTTTTGACTTTCCACTTTTTTACTACAAAAAAAAAGAAGGTTAAGGGTCTACTTGAGAGTTTTTTTCACTGATTTTGGTCAATTTTGGGTGGTACATTTTTGTGAAGGATTGAGAAAATCGAAACTTGTTAGTTTTTTGGAGCACCGATTTTGAGCTGTTTTTAAACCGCCCAAAATTGATGTAGTATAATTTGAAGCCTATCTCTCAACTCTCCAAATTGGTGATTTTTGGTAGTTCTTTAAAATATCTTCAAATTTTACCCACTTTCAAACAATTATTTTCAAAACTACCATAAATATAATATTTATAAAAATAAAAGAACATATAGAAAAGAAAAAAAAAATACATACAAGAACATAAAATTAATTTTATAATTTCAATGATGGGTTGATATATATAATTTTTAAAATTTAATTTAATTTATTTTTATATATGAGCATATATGTAATTTGATTATCTTAAAAAAAATTTAGAATTGCTAGATTATAAACTTCAAAGCATGGATTGGATTGTTTAAAAAAAAACGATACTAAAATTCACCCAAAACCGCTCCACTCATAAACGCTCAAAATCGGTACTTTTAAAAATCCTCATAGTTGGTACTCCAAAACTCCCAAACAGGCCTTAAATAGGTACAATACCAAGTAAAAAGTTAAAAAAGATGCATCAATTTTCCATTTTATAGTAGAGTTCCATTTTAATCAATTTTATTTCGACTTATATTCTTAAAGTTATAATGTTTTATCAATATTTTAAAAATCGACCCGGACATTGACCTGAAAAAGTGAAAGGGTCAATGGTCAATGGTCAAAGGGTCGAACCGGGGTTGACCCGATGATTTTGAAAAAAAATGAAAAAAGTGAAAAATAAGTTTTTGAATCACAAAAATTACTCAAAAGCAGATTTTTGATTTTTCATCTTTTAATCTATTTCGTGCAAGGAGAGATATGAATTTTAATAGTAAGTTACAATTAATTTTAGAAAGAAATGATTTTTAAAACTGGTAAAATCGGGGAACGGTTCAACGGGTTCTTCAAAATCGGGCGGGTCGGCGGGTTTTTAAATAAATGATTTTTCTACATAATCAGTCCGATTTTGAGTCCGGTTCCCAATTTTACCTGTTGAATCGGTCTGACCAGGTCGATTCTGATAACACTAATTTTTATTTCAAATACACCGCCTACTAAAATTGTGTAAAATTAAACAAAATGGTAACTTTTGTGATCAAGTGAAAAACAAAATAAAATTTATTTATAAAATTTGGAGACGACACGGTATTTTGTTTAATTATGTAATTTTTTTTATTAACTCTTAATTATAATTTAGAAAATTATTTTGTTTGTTCTCTGACAATAAATAAATATGTCCATTTTCTGACAATTTAAATGAGAGGATACAGAAACTCACTACTCATTTACGGAAAATAGGGGTAAGTGTTCAATGAAAAAATAAAATGTGGCTTACTCGCAAGCATCGAGTTAAAGATTAAATGTAAATATAGAAATATGCAAAATGCTCTATCCTCTTAAACAAAATATGCACAATTGAATTGTGGGTTTTGAAATCTTTTTTCTTTAAATTCATTTTGGGTGCTTACAAATTAGTTCTCTTGCAGAAGAGTACGAGCCATTGACTGATTTAGTCGACAAGAAGTTGCTCAAAACAATTGTGTGTGTGTGTGTGTGTGTGTGTGTGTGTATTTACATATACACAAGCATAATTCGAATTATATATGAAATTTGGATTGAAATTTGGATTAAACTAAAATGTACTTGAATATAAGCAATTTTGTGTTGGAGTTTGGAATTTACTAATGTTACAAAAAAGATAATTTAAGTTGGAGACTTAGGGTTTATGCCATTTTATATTGAGATTATTTGAATTATGTATTGGGGCTATTCAAAAAATGAATCATTACTATCAAGGAGCCAAAAAAAAAGAAAGAAAGAAAAGCCCAAGCTAGTCCAAGCTCCATTGGCCTGGCCGGGCCAAATAGATCCGGTTTGATTTGGGCTAACATTTTAACGCGCCTACTAAATCTAAAATCTGGGTTATACGAGCCAAACCTGTTTCGCCACCTCTATGTGTATAAATATGTATACACACATCCAGTGATGAAGCTGAGACTTTTAGTTCAAGTTAGTCAACAATCAAGGGTGCTACGATGGTTGTCGGCGCAAAGACAATTTGATGATAGATGTATATTCATATTCATGAACTATGTTTAGAAACCAACATTTTTTTTAAAAAAAAAAATCAATTTTATTTATAAAGATCTGGACTGAAAAATTTGCTTCTAAAGGTTGTGGTTGAATATGCTGAAGACATTAAAGTTTAGCAACTAATTATAAATTTTTCAATGATAAAAAGGAAAATTATAACGGAAGTTGCTAAGAATAAATTCCCATTGATCTTTTATCACTAAACCTTAACAACTTCATTGCAACTAAGCTAAACTTTTTATTTTTATTACCTTTTTTTATTTTAAGTTTTAAAAAATATATGTGGACACATTTATAAAGAAGAGAGACTTGAGGTGAGTGTAGGAGGTGGGGTTTTGTTATTTATTTCTCTTTTGTTTAGTTAAGGTAAAGGTTAAATTGTGTTTCTTAAAAAAAAAAAGGCATTTTCATTAAAAATAAAGATAAAATCGTCCCTTAAAGACTCGAGTGTTAAAAATTATAGGTTAAAAACTACGGCGCAGAAAAAATAGGTTCATAAATGTTTGTTTGGATAAATTTATATTATATGGTTAATTACACTAATGGTCTCTATTCTTTCAGATTTGTAACAATATCACTCTCATTCAATTTAATTTAGCAGATATCATCCCAATCCTTCTATTTATTCATACAGATGGTCCCCAGATGAACTTTTTGACAATTTTGCTCCTGACTTAAATAAATTAAATAGAGTAAAAAGAAAATACAACGAAAAATTGCAATTAGGCCCCTAACTTTTCAAAAGTACAAATAAATCATAATTTTTTTTTTTTTTTTTTATAGATTTTCACTTAAAAAATGTCATCAAGTCTCAAAATTTCCAATTATTTTCACTGAAATGGTATTTGGAATCCTTACAGATTTTGTCTAGTGGGTTCGTTAATTGACAAAAAAAAGTGTACCCGTGATCTATATTTGACCAATTTAACAAAGACGAAATAGTTTATCGGGGGGAATGGGGGATTTATCTCTCCATTCCCGGCCCAAACTGCCGGGGAGGAGAAATCTTTCTCGGTTGCTCATGAAAACCAGTGAAAGTTGAGAAAATCACTAAGCAGAAGCATGTTAAGAGAATTGCTTCTTTAAGGTGCAGCTGATGAAGATTCATAGAAGTCAAGAAGATTAGGGTTTGATGGAACAAATTGGTGAGAAGTCAAGTCCCGAATGGAAGTGTGGCTGAACAGTCATAGGCACATGCCGTCTCCTCTGCCGTGTCAAAAATTCCAAGCCACAATATCTCTTTTGACAATATCTCTTTTGACTGAGGGTCCTTTATTTCTGTTGCGTAACGGCCCCATGGACGACGGCAAACACCTCGGTAGTTCATCGTGCCACCAGATGGTGCACTGTCTTTCAACAACCTCTTGTTGGTGGTGGCGGTGCACCACTTTGGAACGGCGGATGTGGGAGGACGTGGATCAAGTTCCTACATTTGTGGCAACATTGGCTGTGAAGGACATGGCGGAGGAAATGGCAGCATTGGCCGTAAACAAAGGCATATTTATTCAAGGGCAAGAGGAGGCCCATACCCCCTCTCAATTTAAATTTTTTTGAAGCCCAAGAAAAGCCCATATTATAAGCAGGCACCCTCTCCATTTCTCTATAACTCATAATTACATATCTTCCTCCCAGGCTCCCAACATCATTTTTCTTCTCAATTTTTACAATCGATCTAACACAAGAATTCTCCTCGCTTCATACATTTGGATTCAATCACTACAGTCAATACTCACTCTCCCTCTTTCTCTATCAAGCAACAAAATTTCAGAAAAGGAAAGATATAAAGGAATCAAAGGACGGATAATCTTCTTGCTTGGTTAGGACTTGGTTCATCACTTATTTGTTTTCATTAATTCGTCACTTATTTGTTAACATTTAATTTTTAATGTAAGTCTACTAAATATGTTAATTATACCTTTAATTTTAAGACAAGCAAGCTTCAAGTTTGAAAATACACTTAAAGTGTTTGATAAAAATATTGATAGAAAAATAGGATCAAATTTTTGAATCAATTCATCTTTGGTTAATGTGGGATTTATTGTTTATATTAATGATGGCTTATTTTATTTAAACTTGAAAGTCCAATTGATTTTTGTTAGATTAATAGTTTCCATTAAAGTTGGCATTACCATTCCCATTAATGACTGCTTCTAATGACATTGAGACTTGAAAGTTCTGATAAATTAGAGAGTATTGCTTTGTTGGAACTGGGCCTTATATAGTTATTTTGTTTTCTAAATGCTTGCCTTTCTTGCATAATTGATTCAAGGGTGAATATAATGCTAATGATAATGATTATTAATGGAAATGAAAGGGTATAGATATATCTACTCATGATGAAATGGTTTGTGGTATAGGTTTTGAAAATAAGAAAAAATTGAATTTAAGGATCTTGGTAGTGATAAAAATACGAATATTCACGGTGAAAATAGTACTATGGGGGCTATAGGTGGATACGGGTAATGCCAATGGTGAAAAAGTGATGTTTGGGAATGAAAATCACAATGGGATGATTAGTGTCGATTTTTTTTTTTTTTTTTTTTTTTTTTTTTTTTTAATGTGGATGATGATATATTTGTTGATTTGCTGTTTGACTTTGATTTGGGAAATGGAAAGCTTGGGGATTGTTGAATATTAGCTTTGGGTTTTCTGAGCTTGTATCTTCATATTTGGAGATTTACATGTAAGAATACTTTTCATGGCTCATGTGGTTCATTGATGGAGCATTAATGAATACAAACAATTGCATATCAGAATTGATTTACATATTAATTGAAAAGTTAGTATGTGATTAGCATTTTATTTGAATTGTTACCATTATCTCCAAAGAGAAATGAGAAAGTGCAAAACAATGTTGTAATGAAGTTAACTTAGCAAATCTTCCTACAGATCCGGGAGAGTGGCCACGAATTTCAGATTATCCTACAAATATTCAAGACGAAGTTAGAAGAGCATATCTACAAAAAGGTCCTTGATAACCTTCTGGTCATGATTTTCCTTACTCAATGTATGGGGACAAGTCAAAGTGATTTAACTCTAGTTGATTTGAGGATGGTCGTACTTGGTTAGAGTATCGCAAGAAAGAAGATGTTTTATTTTGTTTATATTGTTAGTTGTTTAAACCACAGCAAGGAGAAAGAGGAGACGGCGAGTTTTTTCTTTTCTTTTTTTTTTTTTTTTATCAAAGGGTTTCGAAATTGGAAGAAGAAAGATAAGTTACAAAAGCACGTTGAGGATTCAATTATTGTTCACAATCAAGCTTTTAGAAGTTGTGAAGCTCTAATGAATAGAAAATAACAAATTTAAACATTGTTTACCAAGCACACAGATCAAGAAAATGTTAAAGATCATACTCGTTTAGTTGCATCGGTTGATTGTGTTAGGTTCCTTTTACGACAAGGACTACCATTTCGTGGGCATGATGAATTTGAAAATTCAAGCAATAGAGGTAAATTTCTTGAACTTTTACAATGGTTAGGTGATCATAATGAAGACATAAATGTTGTTACTTTAAAGAATGCTCCTAGGAGATGTCAAATGGTTTCACCAAGTATTCAAAAAGATATTGTAAGATCTATTTCAATTGAAATAGTTACTGCAATATTTAAGGATATGTGTGGTGATTATTTTTCTATTCTTATTGACGAATCTCGTGACTCGTCTTCAATGGAGCAGATGGCTATTGTGATACGTTATATTAATGAAAATGGTTTCATAATTGAGTGTTCTGTAGGTATTGAGCATGTTGTTGATATTACAGCTCCTCTCTCTTAAGGCTTCAATTGATAGTTTCTTTTCGAGACATAGTTTAAGTATATCTCAATAGCGAGGACAAGGTTATGATGAAGCAAGTAATATGCAAAGTGAGTTCAATGGTCTTAAAACACTTATCCTAAACAAGAATGAATGTGTTTTTATACCAACTTCAATTAGCCCTTGTTGCCGTTGCAAAGAAGCATGTAGAATTCACTGATTTATTTACTTTGGTTGCTAATGTGGTCAATATTGTTGGATCATCATCTAAGCGTCGTGATATTCTTCGAGAATTACATGCTAATGTTGTTATTGAAGCTTATAATAATGATGAGATTTCAAGTGGGAAATGTCTTAATCTAGAAATCAATCTTAAGAGGCCTGGTGATACGCGTTGGAGCTCACATCATATCACTTTAATCAGGTTGATTGGCCTGTTATCATATGTTGTTGAATTACTTGAGATAGTAAGGGACTTCAGAACATTTTTGGGAGAAGAAAGACTCACAAGGCGGTTGGACGAGGTGCATCTAGAAAGGAAAAGAAGTTTACCGCATTTGAAGGGAACCAACTGCACTTGACTCTATTCGTTAGTACAGCAGCTAGGCCTTTTGAAAGCTACTATGATGTTTAGATTGACCGCCCTCATTGAAATCATCCCACTTTCTTACGATTACGAGGTTTATTCGAATACATCATCCCACTGTCAAGGCATCCCCGACAGTTTGAAGGAGTAGTTCCATTGGTATCATTCCTGTCTTTGTTAGTCCAAGTTCTATAATTCAATTAAAGATAGAGTCAAGGGAGAATGCTGATTTGATTTAAAATCACTCGATTTCTGAAGTGGGATCACTAGATGACTCGTCTGTATCATACCGATCAACAGCTGAACAGCTCAATGATTCAAATAGGGGTCAAAATCCATAGTAGCGCCAAGAAATTATCAAAGAAATGAAGCAAAACAAACATTGGTATCTATTCGATCATTTAATTTTGTTTTTTGTCTACATTTGATGAAGACTGTATTGAGAATCTCAAGTGATCTATCAAAAGTGTTGCAGAAAAAAGATCAAAATATTGTAAATAATGAGGGATAGTGGTTGGAATCTCTTATTAGATGAAGTCTCTTCCTTTTGTGAGAAACATGATATTGATGTTTGCAACATGAATGATATAGTTTGCCCTCTAGGATGCTCAAGACGCAGAGTACATGAAACTACGAATATGCAACATTGTCAAATTTAGATATTTTATACTATCATTGATTTGCAGTTGTAAGAGTTAAACAGTTGTTTCAGTGAGACAAGTACCAAGTTACTTATTTGTTTCGCTTGTTTGGATCCAACTGATTCATTTTCAACTTTTGATAAGTCCAAGTTGGTTCAACTTGCTAAGTTTTATCCGAAGGACTTCTCTACTGTACAACTTGTGTTACTTGGTGATCAACTTGATAGTTATATAATAGATTTGCGGTCCAATATAGAATTTTCAAGTTTGAAATGAATTAGTGGCCTTGCACGGAAACTAGTTGAGACAAAAAAAGACAAGATTTACCATTTAGTTTATTTTCTAATCAAATTGATTCTTCTTTTACCAGTTTCCATTGCCACCATGGAAATAGTGTTTTCAACTATGAATATTATCAAAGATCAACTGCGAAATCGGATCAGAGATGAATGGATGAATGACTGCACGATTGCATACATTGAGAAAGATGTTTTTTTATAATATTTATAATAGTGATATTGTTAAACGATTTAAGAATATGAAAACTCGTTGTGGACAATTTTAATGTATTGAAAATTTTAATTGTTGCTTTCTATGTATAATTTATTTTTGAAATTTTTTTTTTATTGTTTACGTACTGCCCTCTCTTGAATAAAATCCTATATTCACCACTGACCGTGAAGGCTAGCTCATGTGGGTGGGTGGGTGGGTGGGTGGGTGAACCCTTTTTTATTTTTAAAATTTTTTATAAATAATATAATATAATAAACTATTTTATCCTTGTTAAATTGGTCAAATATAGATCACAGGTAAAATTTTGTTGTCAATTAACGGACTCACTAGAAGAAATTTGTAGGGACTGCAAATGTTATTTTGGTGAATATAATTAGAAGTTTTGGGACTTGATGACATATTTTTTATTATTATAAGTGAAAATCTGTAAAAAAAAAATAAAAAAGTTTAGGATTTATTTGAAAATGTTAGGAGTCTAATTATAATTTTTTTATTATATTTTTTTCTATAATTTTAATTTATTTAGGTCAGGGGAAAAATTGTCAAAAAAATTATTTGAGGACCATTTGTAAGAATAAATGGAAGGGTGATGATGATATCTGATAAACAAATTGAATGATTATGATATTGTTACAAACCTGAAAGAATAGGGACCATTAGTGTAATTAATCATAAATTATAATTTATGTTGGTCAAATTAGTCAAATATACTTCTTTTCTACATATTTTATAGGGCTCACAACTTACTTATTATCTACATATTTCATATGACTCACAATATATAAACACTTAAAATATAATTTGCACTCATATACTATATTTTCCATAAAGGAATTATGTATTTCAAAATGAGAAAATTGTAGCAAATGTCTTTTTGCACGTATAAGTTAAAAAATTACATTTTTTGAACAATTATAATTCCAAAAATTACTTAAACACCACTATATATCCTAATCATATCTAAAAATCATATCTATTATTTAACTAAAATCAAATTTTGCTCCACTATCCACCCACTACAAGAAATAGTGTCTCTAGTGGCGACACCAATTGCGACGACAACAAGTCGTCCCTATTGGTTCTATACAATAGAGACGACAAAGAAATGTCGTCGCTAAACGTTCAAAAATTATAGCGACGACGTATGTCGTTGCAATAAATAATTAATCGTCGATATTACTTATAATTTATAACGATGTCTTTCAATGTCGTCGCTAATAACTTTCGGAAATGGCGGAAACTATTTGCGCCATTTTGTTGCACAAATAGCGACGACATTGGTCGTTGCAATAGACTTGTGGATGATGTTGTCAGTCACGTGAATCGTGATTTTGCTCGTAAAATGTGATGAGATATATTGCGACGACTATTGTCATCGCTATAGACTATATCAATTTAGGCGGGAAAATTGGCGCACATTTCTTGTATGTAGCGATGACAGATATCGTCGCAATATATGTATTGATGATTTTGATAGGCACGTGAATTATTAATTTTCTCGTAATATAGGAAGGATTCTGTAGTGACGACTTAGTGATATATAGCGACGACAAATGTCGCCGCTATAAAGTCTTCTTTTTCTTCTCCCATCCCCCCAGTTCTGTATTGTATCATTGCGAAAATATTTATTCTTCTCTCCATCAGCATAAATACTTGCAATTCTATTATTTCCTCCATAATCATCTTCTTTACATTTCATTTCTTCATCTCTATTTATTATCCTTACTGTATTTATGAAAATCTAGTATTTTTCAAGTATGGATATTGATAAAACTTGGACAACAATTAGAAATTGTTCAAAATCTGCAGATTTTCGGAACGGTTTGCAAGTATTTATAAACATAACGAGGCCATACATAAATGACAGGGGAAGGATTAAATGTCCGTGCAAAAAATGTTTAAATGGTCTCACACATCTATTGGAAATTGTCCTGGCTCACATATTTTGTAATGGTTTTGTGGAGAGTTATGTTACCTGGATATATGATGGCGAGACCGATGTTTATACTGCCAATGTGTATAGACAGAATGAGCGAGCTGGTGTGGAGGATGAGACGATGCATGTCATGGACGATGTAGCTAGTGATGAGCATGCAGGTACAAGCACTGATGGTTACTATGACGAATTGTTTCAGGCTCTGCATTCAGAACTGTACACGGGAGTTTCATCATTTTTTCGTCTCTAAATTTTTTAGTCAAGTTGATGCATATTAAGGTTATGAATAAATGGACAAACAAGTCTATCGATGATCTTTTGAAATTGCTGAAGTTAGCATTCCCAAACATGAACCTGGTTGACTCCTACCACGAAGCTTGGTTTAGGTTACAAATCCATTCATGCCTGCAAGAACGACTGTGCACTGTTTTGGGTGAACATGCTGATAGACAAACTTGTTCGATTTGCCAGGAAAGTCGTTGGGTGCACACTTGTGGGAAAGTGAACGGGAAGAATGTTTTGCATAAAGTGGTGCAATATTTTTCCTTGGCCCCTAGACTAAAACGTATGTTCGCGACTAAGGATACTACAAAATTCATGCGGTGGCACAATATAGGAAGGTCTAGAGACGATGATGAAATGCAGCAACCCGTTGATGGAAAGGCATGGCGAAATTTTCACATGAAACATTCACTGTTCGCAAGTAAGACCAGGAATGTCAGGTTACATTTGGCCGCAGAAGGATTCAATCCATTTGGTGACATGAGTCTGGCGTTCAGCATGTGGCCAGTAGTTGTAACAGTTTACAACTTGCCACCATGGTTATGCATGAAGCTCGAATACCTCATGCTTGTTCTGTTGATACCTGGTTCTAAAGCACCAGATAAGGACATTGATGTATTTTTACGACCATTAGGGGATGAGTAGAAGGAGTTGTGGGCTGATGGGATTGACACACGTGACGCTGGAACCAACAACAGGTCGGTATTCAGACTGTGTGCAATGTTGTTGTGGACTGTTAATGATTTTCCAGCGAGAAGTAGTTTGTCCAATTGGAATGGTCAGGGGTACATGGCATGTCCTACGTGCAACAAGGATACTCATTCAGTCCGTGTGATAGGTAAGACAGCTTATGTGGGCCACTGTCGGTTCTTGCCATCTAGGCATCCTTTTTGGAGCAATTTAGACTTCGATGGGAGGACAGAGAGGCGACCACCTCCACGTCGGTTAACGCCTACATACATTTTAGCACAGTTAGGCCGTGTTAGTTATAGAAGTCCAGGAAAGCACCCTAACTACGGGGGTGCTACAATTCAGAGAAGTGATGATGAGCTAAATTGGGGAAAAAAAGAGCATTTTCTATGAGTTGCCGTATTGGACTTTTACAGAGCTCAAACATAACATTGATGTCTTGCACGTAGAGAAGAATATTTGTGATAGCTTGCTCGACACAATTATGGACAATCCATTCAAATTAGAGGACACAGTCAATGCAAGGCGCGATCTGGTGCAATTAGAGATCAAAAGGGATTTGCACTTGTATCAGAACGGGAATATGTGGATGAAGCCTGCCGCATGCTACACCATGTCGTCTGCAAATCGTAATAAGTTTTGTAAATTTATCCGATCGGTTGAGTTTTCAGATGGCTTCGCTTTTAATTTTCGGAAGAATATTGCTCCTAATGACAGCCGTATTATCGGGATGAAGTCACATGATTGCCATATTATCATGCAACGGTTATTGCTTGTTGAAATGTCGGGCGTTCTTAAATAAAACTATTTCCACGGCAATTATTGAACTGTGCAGGTTCTTCAAGCAGCTTTGTGCAAGAACACTAAAGGTTAGTGACATGATGGCTTTCCATGATCACCTGGTACTCATTCTCTGTAAGTTGGAACGGATCTTTTCGTCAGCTTTCTTCGACATCATGATTCATCTCGTAATGCATTTGTCAGAAGAGGCAATCCTTGGAGTTCCGGTTCACATGAGATGGATGTATCCATTCGAGCGATACCTAAAGAAATTGAAGGACTACGTCAGAAATAGAGCTCGGCTTGAGAGATCAATAGCTGAAGGGTATGTTGTGGACGAGACATCCACTTTTTGTTCGAGGTACATCGAAGACATAGGAACAAGGTTCAACCAACCAGACAAACGAGAATGCTAGTGTTCCACAGACACAACTTTCTATTTTTTAGTCGCAGTGTCGCCCACTTGGAAAGAAGTCACCAACGACGTTTCCTACTCATGTTTGAAATCAAGCGATTTTTTACATCCTGAACAACTGTTATGAAGTTGAGCCATTCTTGCTGTAAGACGGTGTTTATGGATTATTATTCATTTAACTCGAATAAACTTTTTCATTTGAAACGAACTAGTGAACTTTGATCTTCCATACTTTGTACAGGGAACATAGGCAGGAGCTACTGAACAATGGATGTCCGAACATCGAACTAGTGCACATAAGAGACTTTCATGGTTAGTTCTACAGAAAGGTAAACAAACAACGACCAAATAAATTTCAAAGTTTTCCACATTATTTATTTCAATAACTGCGAATAATCCTCGTCATGCAGGTATATGCAATGTGCCAAAGCTACAACCATCAAGTTTCTCATGAGTTGTTTTCGTTGGTCAGTGGATGTTACCGACATGTTATGTCATACACGGCTTGTGTTGTGAAAGGAGTTCGGTTCCTGACATATGATCATGATATTCAAAGAAAAACTCAGAACAATGGTGTGTCCGTCCTAGGGACTGGGGGTGAGGTTTACCACGGGCAGCTGCAAGAGATACTGGAGCTACAGTATGGATAGAAACTTTCAGTGTATCTGTTATGATGCAAGTGGTTTAGGTGTGATGGGAGACAGATGGTAACTGAGAATAACGTTATCAGTATTGACATCAGTGTAAAGGCGTTCAAGGATGATCAGTTCATACTTGCTAGCCAAACACAACAAGTGTTCTACATTGAAGATCCTTCCCGTGGTCCGAACTGACGAGTAGTACAAGTAGTCCATCACAAGAGGACGTGGGATATGATGGGATCTAACATCACAGAGATAGATCTGCTCCACAATTTAAACTCATCTGGTTTATCTTTGATCGTTGATCTTGGCAACATAGAGAATATATCATTGCACCGGGATGTTGGTGAAGCTGATGAGATAGGAGCATCGGTTAGCAGGGGAGTCTCGTCTGATATTGCTGGTGATACTTCGTTTATTAACAACGATGATGTGGAAGACGACACACATGAAGAATACGAGGATGACAAAAACATCGAGTGAAAATAATGAGGACGACAATGACGATGATGAGGATCAATCGTACCATGATAGTGAATCAGATTGAATGTTGCAGAAAATACGTTTCGTTTGTCATTCTGAAAAACTTTATGGAATTTTGTGAAATTATTTTATGACATTTTATTTACTTAATTGGTTATTCATAGAATAATTTTATAATTCTTCTAATAATTTTTTTCGCTACAAAAATAAGATACAAACAAAAAATAAATTACCAAAATAGAAAAAAAAATTAATGTTGTGGATTAAGAATTTTAATCTTTTTTTATTCAAATAAATTTTTAAAATACTTTTTTTTAATAACCAATAAGAGTTTTAACTATTTTTATTTTTTAATAATTTTTTCCCAACATTTTAGAATTAAATTTTTTAGAATTTTTATTTTTTGAGAATTTTTGAAATTAAGAATAAGATGTAGAATTTTATTTTTAAATTTTTCATTCATTTACAATTTTTATTTTAAATGTTAATTTCTCCTATTTTGAGTATCATGATGTTTTTAGTTAAAAAGTTAAAAACTTGTTTTTATTTTTATATTATAAATTTAATCTAATTTTCAAATATGTATTTTCAAAAACAATATACCAAACAAGTTTTGCTTGTTTTACTAAAGGACAATAAAGATGAAGGACTTAACTGCAAATAACCAACAGAGACGACTTTTATAGCGACGACATATATGCGTTAAAAATTTGGCGCCACATTCAAAGCGCGTGCACGAAAAATTAAAATTTATATCGCCGCTAATATGTCTATAGAGACGACATATGTCGTCGCTACAGACAATACCATTATTATACGCGTCTAATCTTCTTCTTCTTCTTCTCCACTTCTGCTTTTTCTCTCCCTTTTTGCCGTTTTCTCTCTATTTTTCCATTCTCGCCCGAGGATTATGCGCCTGTGCTGGATTGTTGCCACGTGTTTCATCTCTTTCTTTGTCTCACTCTAAAATCAGGTTAGTCTCTAAACTTGGTTAACACAATGATTTGGTGAAACCAGTGGGTTTTTTCCTGCCGCATGTTCCATCTGTTTTGTGCCTATCTGATGAAATGTGGGTTGAACTTTGATTTCGGTTGAACTTTGATTTTTGTGCTTGTTTTTGTGAATGTTTCTTGTGCCTGTTAACCTACTGATTTTTGTGCCTGTTTTTTTGATTTCGGTTGAACTGATTTGGGATAATTACATGTTAAAAAATTTGGATAAATACATCTTTGGTTTAAATTTGTTGGCAGTTTGTTCTTGAGGTGTTCGATTGATAATTAAATGATTAATTCATTTTAGGTTGGATGAAGGTTGAATGAAGATTGTTTTTTAAGGATGAAGGTTGGACAAAGGTTGAATTTGAGGTTGAATTATAGGGGCATATTTGACATAATCTTATTCAAATTTAACATAAATTCAAAGTTTAGGGACTTATTTGACATAAAATAAGTTTAGGGACCAATTCATCAATCAAATTAGACTTATTCAAATTTTGACAAAAAATCAAAGTTTAGGGACTTTTTTTTGTAATAAAATAAGTTTAGGGACCAATTCATCAATCAAATAAAATTTATTCAAATTTTGACATAAATTCAAAGTTTAGGGACTTATTTGACATAAAAGAAGTTTAGGGACCAATTCATCAATCAAATTAAACTTATTCAAAATTTGACAAAAATTCAAAGTTTAGGGACTTATTTAAAAGAAATTGAACGTTTATGGACCTATTTGAAATAAATTAAAAGTTTATGGACCTATTCATAAACAAATCATAACTTATTAGAATTTACATGCAAAATTCAAATTTTAGGGACCTATTTGATATAAATGAAAAGTATAAGGACCAATTCATCAACAACTTAAAACTTATTTGAAATTACTAAAAAATTCAAAGTTGAGGGACCTATTTGAAATAATTCAAAGTTTAGGAACCGATTTGTTATAAATTCAAAGTTGAGGGACCTATTATTAAACACATTATAACTTATTACGAATTTAACATAAATTCAAAGTGTACGGACTTAGGAAAATAAAAATAGTTTAGGGACCGATTCAATTAAGCAATAATTTAAAAGCTATGGATCAATTTCACTAAATGTAGGAATCTATTCCGCACTAATTAATGTTCGCAATTTTTTCATGTGTTAGTATGGCGGACGTGATGTCGCATAGAGATGATGGTGTAGGGGATCCTCCACAACAGCCACCTCACCAGCTTGCTTCGGCCTACAAGTCTGGTGATAATTTTCGTTCAAATCATTTTTTTTTGTATTTTATAAATATTGATGAATTTCGTATGATAAATATGGTTGGTATTTGTTCTTTTTCAGCGTCCCCACCAAAGCGACGGGGCATCTCTTGAGGCATCAACCTTGAGAAGAGTTTGGCAGGCTAACGGGAAGATGCCACTTCCAATGCTGCCGATCGGGAATAACGCGAAGTACTTCACACGCTTGGTTGGGAACTAAGTGAGATTCACCGTGCCCCCGTGCTACCCTTCATGGACAGAGGTTCCAGAGGAGCAGCGAGCACGGTTACGCAACATTATCGAGGTATGAACTTACATTAGTTTTGTTATTAGCGCAGTCAATAAATAATTTTTCCATGTAATATACATTAACGTAATTTTTTTTACTCTTGCAGAGCTATTTCGATCTGCAGGACGATAGGTCGCCCGATGAGTACCGGGCGGTCTGTGCCGCTGTAGATTGTCTGGCGGCCGATCGTTATTGCGATTACAAACTCAAGGCGCATAATTACTTAAAAGCTCAGGGACCCAACGACCATACAACGAGATGTCTGTCGGGGACTGGCAGAAGTGCATTGACTTCTTCACCAGTCCTACTTTCGTGGTACGTATTGTTTATTTATTTTTTACGATTTTTTTAAATATTTTTTTTACTATTAAGTTTTCTGCTAATCAATTATTTTTTATACCTTCAGGAACGGTCTTCGAAAAATAAGACCAATAGGGATAAGGCTAAATACCCGAGCGTGTAGGGTCGAAGAGCTTCTCTGCCACGCGTTACGATGAGGTACAACTAAAATTTTCAATATCATTATACAAATCTTCACTACATTACATAAAATGCCTACTAACTACATTTCACGTTTAAATTGTCGTAGCGGGACCCCGAGACCCAGTAGTGGCTGGGGATTATTGATTCGTTCCGGACGTTTCACACCTTCTGGGATGGCAATTGGGTGAACCCCCAGGCGGCTAGTGACTATGTGAGGACTTTTAAATGATGTTAATATAATTTTATTTGACATGATATTATTGTTTATTATTATTATTTCACTAAACATGATAAACTTGTTGAGTTGAGAGAGACTCAACATACACAAATTGCCTCTAGTGGCGCGTCGTTAGACGAGCGTGCTATTGTAAAGGAGGTTCTTGGAGAATGACGAGATCACGTCCGTGGGTTGGACGGGTTCCGAAGGGTACCTCTCCCTCCCTAGATTTTTAACTGCTGCATTGAAGGCTCCACAAGGAACCTCCCATCAGTTTTCTGGAGACTCCCAGAATAACGATCATCAGTTTGCCATATACGAGGCTCAGCTATGCCGAATGCAGCGGAAAATTGAGCTTCTGAAAAATAGCATACTATTGGTTGTGCCTAAGGAGGACGAGAACGGGGAAGAGGACGAGAGTTTGGGGGATCTGTAGATTTTTAGAATTTTTTTATACATTATTTCAATTATTTGAAAAAAAATATTTTTAAAAAAAATTCAAAATGTTTATAGTGGCGACATTGTCGTCGCTGTATGAAAACAAATCATTTAGTATTAGCGACGACAAAGTCGTTTCTATATTACAAGTACATATAGCGACGTATTTCACGTCGCTACTATTTCAAATAACAGCGGCGACTTTGGCGATGACATTGTCGTCCCTTTTTATCTATTTTTGAGATATAGACAACGACAATATTGCGACGAAATTGTCGTCGCTATAGATTCAAATATATATAGCGACGACATAATGTTGTTGCTATTCATCTACAGACACTATACTATTGCGGCGATATTGAGCAACGACTTTGTCGTCTCTATACATGTAAAGAGACAACTATTGATCCTTCAGCGACGACTTATGTCAATAACTTATGTCACCGTTATTGACCTTCTTTCTTGTAGTGACCGCCTCGTACCACCGCATTCGCTACCAACTAACTGCTACTCCAACCAAGTTATTATTTTGATAGATTAATTTAGATTATAATAGAATAAAAATTCAATAAGTTTTGTGCTGGATTAGTTTGGTTGTATTTAGATCTGAAAATATGTTGAATATAATTGCTCAGAAATTGTTGGAAGATGTGAGTTCATAGATTAATGTCTAGTTGAAGAAAAAGAATGTGGAAACGAGATAAACAAACGAAGTTAATTGAGTAATTGTCATTTGAAATGTCTGAAAAAATAAGAAGAAGAAAAAAAAAAAACCAAACAATAGTTGAACTGTACTATGATAGTTCAATTATCATTCGCCTAAAGGATATACATGACTTTTTATCCTAAAAAGTTGTCATTTTTAAAAATGACTAATTGCTGTTGTCTAGATTTCAAAATTTCCCAATCAGAATTTATATTTTTACTTATAAATAAGTTTACTTAAAATAAGTCAAATATGCTAAGTTCTTTTCAAACTATTTCCAAATTAGACTCGTTGACAAATCCGATTAGTATTCTTTTTATGTCGCCTACACAAATAATTTGAAATTTGGAACTGCATGCATGAACAGGATTTCCCTGTCATCAGAGCTCCATGTACACCAAGGCAGGCAAGGCTAACCTTTACTGCTAGGAGCAAAAAGACACTTATACCCTTTAACTCTTGTCCACGCGCACATGGAAATACATGGAAAAAATACCCTTAAGTCTTGTCCATACTCATACTACTTGTCTACTTTCATATATATATATATATATATATATATATATATATATATGAAGGCAAAGGGAGAGAGACACCATTATTTCCACATCTGTGGAGCTCTCGGCAAATCTGTGACGCTCCCGGCGAATCTGTTGTTCTTGGGTTTGACGACTTTAGGGTTTCGTGGATCTGGCGTCGTTCGAACATCAGCGTTGGCCGGAGGTCGCGATTGAAGTGAAGAAGGAGACGTTGCAATTCCTTTGATAGCTCTGACTTAAAAGAATGACTAACACATATGTATCTGCATGTGCCTGGACAGAATGAGAACTCACCCGCAAAACAAAAAAAATAAAAAATAACTTTTCATTCCAGATGCTAACATAAGTAGAAGGATAAATTTCCACCCTGACGCTAGTCACAAGAGAAGCTTTCGTACATTTGATTTGCTAGTCTACTCACACTATGGTAATTCTGGTTTAAGTTATGGATTTATGATGAATCAAATTTTGGCACTAGAGTACAAATAACAGCTTTTCCATATCTGTGAAAATATAAAAAGAGGGAAGAGGTATTTATTTGAAACTTATGCATACTTGTGTAAACTTTTATGAGAGTCGAGTAATGGGAGATTGATTGTAGTTTACCATGCTATTGTCGATAAAAAGGTATGTTTAACACCGGTGACGATTTCACCGGCATATATTTGATGAAACTATTCACTCATCATTAATGTACATTTGAAAATTTTCATTGGTGTGTACACTCGTCGGAAAATATAGTTGAAGTGATAAAAGAGACGAGCTAAAATGTTGCTGGTGCTTGTAGAAGAAATGAGATCTACGGACAAGAACTGAGATAATTATTGTTATGAAATTTTTGAATTTAAAATATCTCGATATTTTGACACCAAAATATCGAGATTTCTTGCAGTAAAATCTCGCAGTCAAGGTAGGTGTAAACGTCAATGTACAAGAAGACAAGATCCTAAAACTAGGATCTCTGTCTCAATTTTTATTATAAGTTAAATCACAGTTATTTTTCTTAAAAAATTTAATCGTGACAAATGTTATTATTAATACTCGATGCTTAATAGCCCGTGATGAAAAACTGAGTGAATTAAAAAATCGCGTGGATTATATGTGATATGGATAACGAAAAAATCTCAAGGAATGATGAATTTTGTTAATTTTTGGAAGGTATGAGGATGAATTGTGCAGAAAACCCTTAAATTAATTTAATAACTCACTATTTAAAGTTCTTTTTATAATTTTTTATAATATTTTTTTTATTTTAAATAAATTTAGAAATTTTCATTTCTAATTCTATCTGATAATAAAATTTGAAATTTATTCAGAATTACGAGTTGCAATTTTGTTTAAATTAATAGAATATCCCATTCATAATTACATAAATGTTATTGAATTTTTTAAACTTTAATCGTTCTCTTATTATGAAGATATGTAATTTTTTAATTATTATAAGTAAAAATAAGTAGGCCACAAACAACATACTACATTTAGTGAATTAATTGTTTTGGGTAAAACTGGGCACACACTTGTCGACTTGTACCTTTGTAGATTTCAATGGACGTGACATGCGTGAGTTACACGGTCAAATCATGATCATTTTCTTTTTTGAAATTGGTTTATTACCCTTTCCTTGATATTAGAAACCCACCTAAAAATCTTAAGGGTATGTTTGATTCAAACATTTTCCATGGAAAATGTCACTTTCATAGAAAATCTTGTCAAATCCAATACTTTTATTTTTTCACTTTGTTGTTTGATTGGTACATGGAAAAGCAAATACATTTTCTAGGTACAAGTATTTAAAGCATGAATTTGCCTTCTTTCTTGGAAAAAATTTTCTTGCCTAGATAGTGAAATTTATTTTCCCACTTCTATGGAAAATATTTTCATTTTCCACCCTTTTTCCATGCTACCAATCAAACACACCCTAAGAGTTCGTTAAAATTTATAAACTAATTTATTTGATCAATAATGGTAAAAAATGTCAGACTATCAAGATAAATTTTTTGGTCAAATAAAGTCAAATAAACTATATTAGTCAAATAAATTAATTTATAAACTCTATCAAATCTACTCTAAGAGGTACGATCTCATATTTATAGAAACACCATAATTATATAATGAGTTACACATGTATTTATAATTTTTGTAATTAAAAGAATTTCTCTTTAGAGATTTTTATTATTATTATTATTATTATTTTTTATCAAAGTTAAAGGGCACAAAATTTAGTATAATAGCTTTAATGTTATTTTCTCTTTATGTGTGTTTCTTAATTAAATGGATCAGAGCAACACTTTTTAGATATCGTACAAAATTTTAGTTAAAAAGGCCATTACATTTTTTTTTTTAATTCAGAAATTTAAAACTAAGAAAAAGATAAAACCAACAAAACCTCTCTTCCTTCGTCACCCTGCTTGACCCCAATATTAGCCCAAAAATCTTCCCTTGTCTCTCTAATCACCTCATTCTCCTTTCACCATAGTTGTTTATAATTCATGGTTGCCCGTTATTCTAAAAGTAGTAGCAAAAGGTGAAAAGGGAGGGGAGAAAAAGTACGGGACAGGGGGACTTAGATATGGTCGATTGATAAAAAAATGTATTTAATTTTATCTGTTTGTTTGTGTGAAATTTTATAGTTGCTGAGAGAAGAAGACCCAAAATCTGGCTTTATACATTTTCGTGCGCAAACGTTCTATCATTTATTGTTTTTTGCGCAAATCATCACTCTCGTTTAGATTTATTTGCGTAAATTAATCCCTTTGTTAATTTTAATTGCAAATATTGTTAACGAATATGCATGAACATTTTTCGCAAAAATATGTTTATTTAAGGGCTTAGATGCCAAAATTCAAATGACATGAACATTTTGCACAATATACGAAAGCAAACGATAAAGAAAAAATGTGCTGAATATCCTTTTTCTAAAGACGGCAAATTTCTTAGTAAAAACATGTAACTTAGGAGTGGCTATGCTCGACTTCAGAAATCGAAATATATGTTAGTAAAGCAAAATTATACGCGAGCCCTACCTTTTTTTTTTTTCAAATTTAGAAAATTGATTTTTATTCTTTATTTTTAATTATATCACACACTGATTTTTAATACGTTTAAAAAATTAGATTACATAGTTTCTTTGAAAATACCAGCTACATGAAGTGCAGGTTTAAGTTAAAGCCCACTAATCTCCTGCACTCCAAGGAGGCAGAATAAAGTGCCCACATGCTGATGTGTTAGCATATGGGTAGTTAATGATAAAGTTACTTTTATCATCAGGGCACCTTATCCTGCCCCCTTGGGGGTAGGAGATCAGCCCTGCTAGGTTAAAATTATATAGTGAATTAAATATTTCTATGTACAATCTTTTCAAAAGAAATAAAATACGAAAATTTAAATGTAGTATTTTGTTAATACGTTAGCTTACTCCATCAATAATATCTATAATTGCAAAATTTTAAAGTTGACGAAAGATCACCATCTTGAATCTGTTGATTT
Source organism: Forsythia viridissima (assembly GCA_030279155.1). Classification (NCBI taxonomy): domain Eukaryota; kingdom Viridiplantae; phylum Streptophyta; class Magnoliopsida; order Lamiales; family Oleaceae; genus Forsythia; species Forsythia viridissima. Next base: position 45,531,819 of record CM059042.1, read on the forward strand.
ACGCAAACATATGCTTCAATTCAATTAGCATTTTTGAAATGACATCCTCCTTCACGCTGCGTATTTCGGTCGACAATATGTCTTTCTAATATAGATATTATCCCATCGCAAATTGTTGATAAGGTCTGGGTATTGTTAATATTTCACATGCAATACTAGACAATATCGGTATTGATACCGTTACGTATACTACCAGTGTAGTAGATTAAAAACATCTCCATCGACTGATGTTTCATCCCAACTTGACGCTCCAAGCATAAGATCATTACATATGACATAAATACCAAACTTAAAGTTTAAATTATTTTCAATTAGATATAAACACTGTATACTCCAAGTAACTTGAAATGCGGATCCAATATTTCAGCTAAAACAAATAGCATTTGATCGACCCATTAGATGATGAGTCAACTGCAGACCGCCTGGTGGATAGTAACTCTATGTAGAAATATTTGACCTGGAGTCCATTTTTGATGTCATTATTAAGGCATTTGAAAAGCAGTTCACAGGTCTCGTGCAAACTTTTCGAATGAAGTTGTCAAAGTGAGGATATGTCATGCTTCACTTTGGAAACCTTGGCTGGTGGTAAATATTTAGAACCCGTTTGGTAGAGTTTATAAACTACTTTATTTGATTAAAAATAGTTTATTTAACAAAAAAATTTGTCTTGGTAGCCTGACATTTTTTACCATTCTTGGTCAAATAAACTAGTTTATAAACTTTATCAAACAGACTCTTAGTAGTGAACGTTTGAACCAGGTCATTCCAAGTCAAACAACTCTCTTGCTCCATCTTTCAATGTATGTGAAAATAATCTCATCCTAATTGCCTAGCATCTTAAAGACTAGATTTAAATCATCTAAAGTAAGATATCTTACATATATTTTGGTAGTCTACGCAACTAAACTTGTTTGATATAGATTATAAACCAGTTTTTCAATAAAAAATAGTTTATTTGACCAAGATGAAGGCAAATTTTTTAGTCAAATAAACTATTTTGGTCAAATGAACCAGTTTATAAACTACAACGACCACTAAACTGATACTATACCTTTCAAACCAACAATGAAATATAGTCAATATTTCGAGCATGTTTGAAATATGGGACTCGTTCAACTACACATCTCGTCAATTTTTTTCAATATCTCTTAAAAATTACTTTAAGCTCCACCAAACAAATCATTAATGACTCTCCTACTCCACCTTTAGGGACACCGGTCAGGGATTGTTTAACGTTAATTATAACTAAGCACATGTTTGGTGGTGGTGAAATTATTTTTAAGTGTTTATATTTTAAGTTGTTGGTGAATGTGTGGATAAAAGTGGGTTTTAAATTCTGGCTCCTATTAAATATGTGAATAAAAAGTGTGTTTGACCAGTTGAAATTATAATTTAAGCATTTCCAAAAATATGCTGAATAAGTCAATGAACAGGGAGTTGAATCAATGAGGAAAGACAGTTCATAAATGGTATGATTCATGAAACTGTTTTTGGAATATTTTGGTTTGTGGTTAAAAGATATGCACCTCATAATATTTATGGCCCTAAACCATATATGAAGGGGGCAAATGAACATAAAAAGAAAAAATATAATCGTAAATTAACATGGCGAGTTCTCTGCTTGGAGTGAGAAAAGGTGCATGGACTGAAGAGGAAGATAATCTTCTAAGGAAATGCATCGTAAAATATGGAGAAGGGAAGTGGAATCAAGTTCCTCTCAGAGCAGGTATTGCCTCAGAATACACGATTGTGTTGGAGACGCCCCCTCACGTGTAGGCCAGATATATATATTCATCAAAGGCCTAACACGTGATACTTTTTTCGTTTTTGAAGAGTCCATGTTTGATGTTCTGTTATCTGTAGGGTTGAACAGATGCAGGAAGAGTTGTAGGCTGAGGTGGTTAAACTATTTGAGGCCAAATATCAAAAGAGGTGACTTTACACTAGATGAAGATGATCTCATTATAAGGCTTCATAAGCTTTTAGGCAACAGGCAAGTTCCAAATACTATTTTTTTTCCTTAACCTTAAAATTGCTTTTATATTGAATTTGATCGTTCATTTTGAATTATTTTGTTGATTTTTTTTTTTTTTTCTAACTAGGTTGACAAAGAATTTGCTTAACTTTATATGTTCAAAATAACATATGAAGCTAGTATTACAATATTGCGTATTACACACACTCAAATTTAAGGTACTTGCATGTTGTGTGGGTATGCATTGCCCTCGGTCATTTGAGTATTAAGGGCTTGTTCGTTAGAGTTTTTTTGGGAAAAAATGGGTTTTTTTGGTTACTTTTTGACTTTTCAAATTTTTTGGTAGTATAAAAAAGATTGAAAAGTCAAAAATTGTAGACAAAAAAATAGGTTTTTTTTTAGAGAAAATGGCAGCCGAACAAGCACTAAAGTTCCATCTTGTTCCAACTTGTATAATTTTGAAGTCGAGCTTGAAGAATTTTATATCGATTTTTGAACTTTTCTATCGTAAAATACACAAAATAATCTAAGTATCACGAATTATAACAGTTGTCTCTTGACTAGGGTTCTACTTAAAACTTGTGGATTTTCGAACTAGCTTGAACAAACTCAAAATGTATAAAATGTTTGTTCCTAGTCTAAAATTAATTAATAAAACATATGTACATAACTTGGGAAGATCTATGCCTTTCCACATTGATCCAGATGGTCGCTGATTGCTGGTAGACTTCCTGGAAGAACAGCAAACGACGTGAAAAACCACTGGAACACACATCTACAGAAGAAGCTGCTAGTTGCTCAAACACAAGGCACGGACAAAGCCTGGATAACCACAGGAAGTACCATCTTAATTAAGCCTAAACCTCGTACTTTCTCAAAAACTACGACTTTCTTGATCGAAAACACTACGTTGGAACCAAATATTAGGACAAATGAAAATTCATCATCACCAAAAGCAATAGATGACAGCATCAAATGGTGGAATAACTTGTTTGAAACTAAAGAAAATGGTGAAGGAACCACACTTTCCGATGGATTATCTCTTGGATTGCTAGAAGATCTCTGTCTTGACGAAAACATTTGGGAAATTTTGAGTTCTGATCAAACACTTATACAGTAAAATCCATTTTGAATTTTCTTATGTTGGATATGTGTGTGTATGTGTGTGTTAGTGCGTATTGGAAGTGCATGCAGTCTATTACTTTCACAAAATAGAAAGATGAATTCTGTGAAAGAAGTAGACACTTGCAATTATTTAAGTTAATGTTTAATGTATTTATTGGAAATAGCCCTAAAAGCATGTGTTATTCTCTTTAGTAAAATATATTTTCAATGAGATTCATTATTTTTTATATTTTTTTCATGCCACTTAACATTTTTATAGTAATTTCTTGTCAAGTTTAGTGCTTGTTTGTCTCTATTTAAATTTTAATTGTAAAATTTGTCAAACGTACTTTTTATCTATAAATTTTGTAGGATATATAACTTATTACTCAATTATCCACTTACATTACGTTTGACCCATAACTTATAAGTACTTAAAAAATAATTTCAATACCACCAAATATGTAATTATTATGTATATGATTGGGCGTAGAGATAAATTCATACATTAAAAATGTTAATTACGAATTTCAAACAAAGCCACTCAAACAGATGTGATATATCGAGATCCACGGGCTTGAGTGACTTGTATTAATCACTAAAATGATATTGAGTTCAAACATACTATAGTACAATGCATGATAATGAAATACAATTAACATAGTGAGAGCACTTCTTGAAAGTACTAGATTAAGATTGATTTTCCCCTCACTATCACTATGAGTACTCCTTAATCTTAAAAGAATAATAAATTCAAATACTATGTTAGTTTATTTGAGATAAACTAGTAACATCATATTAGTTCTGTTAGTATTGTGCTCATGATTTAATTGTTATGAGGGAACAATTGTTACATTATTATTATTATTATCAATGTATTTATTTATTATTATTCGCATGTTTGGTATTCACTTATTATTTTAATTAATTAAACAATTGAGTCAGAAAAATAAGTACTAGCAGACATATTAATCACAAAGATTTGTGATAGTGAGATATATGACATGGTATTTTACTCTTTAACTGTCCCAAGTCGTATGCACTAATGAGATACATATATCATTAGCGCGAATATGTTAGCACATATTGCACAGGGGTTGATCTCCTACCCATGGTGGGTGGGTGGGTGGATAGGAGATATAATGCCCACACATGAGGTGACAGTCCATGATTGGTAATTCATGATCCCACACTCATTACACCAGATGAAGATGATCTCATTATAAGGCTTCATAAGCTTTTAGGCAACAGGCAAGTCCCAAATACTATTTTTTTTCCTTAACCTTAAAATTGCTTTTATATTGAATTTGATCATTCATTTTGAATTATTTTGTTGATTTTTTTTTTTTCTAACTAGGTTGACAAAGAACTTGCTTAATTTTATATGTTCAAAATAACATATGAAGCTAGTATTACAATATTGCGTATTACACACACTCAAATTTAAGGTACTTGCATGTTGTGTGTGTATGCATTGCCCTCAGTCATTTGAGTATTAAGGGCTTGTTCGGTAGAGTTTTTTTTGGGAAAAAATAGGTTTTTTTGGTTACTTTTTTATTTTTCAATTTTTTTGGTAGTGTAAAATGGGTTGAAAAGTCAAAAATTGTAGGCAAAAAAATAAGTTTTTTTTTTGGAGAAAGCAGAACAAGCACTAAAGTTCCATCTTGTTCCAACTTGTATAATTTTGAAGTCGAGCTTGAAGAATTTTATATCGATTTTTGAACTTTTCTATCGTAAAATACACAAAATAATCTAAGTATCATGAATTATAGCAGTTGTCTCTTGACTAGGGTTCTACTTAAAACTTGTGGATTTTCGAACTAGCTTGAACAAACTCAAAATGTACAAAATGTTTGTTCTTTATTAGAATTCTATTTACATTAGAATACCATGTAGTAGGATACCATATATGTAATATTCCTATTCTAGGTAGAACTCCTTTCTTTTTATTTTCTTTCCTTATTAGGTTTCTATTAACGTATATATATATCTTGTAACCCCATTCATTATTTACATTACATCAATATACAGAGAGAATTATTTCTCTACATATAATTTCTCTCATATTTTATATGGTATCAAAGCGACGATTCTGAGCGACAATGCTTCGCACAAACAATGATAGAAAAATCATAGAAACGACGATTGCCCAATCAGATCCCATGGTTCTACAACAATCTGATAATCCCGGCTTCATCCTCGTTTCTAATCCACTTAATGGAAACAATTATGGCACAAACACCATAGAGATGACGATTGCCCAATCGGATCTCATGGCTCTACAGCAATCCGATCATGAAGGGCAACATTCAATCAATTCAATCAATTGGAGATTGAACTGGAAAAATAACGATCGGCTGAACCGGTCAACTGTTTCACCATTCCGGTCGACCGTTTCGACGAAATTTGGCCAGAAACGGTGCACCTACTGCAGGATGATTGGCCACATCATTGATATCTGCTATTTCATCCATGGCTTCCCTCCAGGGCACAAGTTTCATAGAAAAGACGTGAAGCCACGAAACAAACGCTTCACAACACTACTACCACTTCTACACTTGACCAAAAGAAAGGCAAAACGCTCACAACCAAGGAATATGAACAGATCATGACACTTCTAAACAACAAGTCGGGTAATGACAAGCCTTGTGTTAACACTTCAGGTATCAATATCTCTACTACCCCTTTGAGTAATTCATGAATTATTGATAGTGGGGCCACTGACCATGTGACGAAGGATGAGATTCTTGAGAATAAATTCATGCCAATGCACAAAATTGTGCAATTACCGAATGGGGGTCATGCTCTTATTAAATTCATTGGTACAGTTAACTTTGAAAATAATATGACTGTTGATAATGTGCTTTATGTTCCTAAATTCAAAGTTAATCTATTATCTATCAGTAAACTTACTAGAGAGTTAGGTTGCTATGTGACTTTTTTTCCTGATTTTTGTGTCATGAAGGATCTGACTACGAAGAAAACGATTGGCTTGGTAAGGCAGAGTAACGGCCTATATTACCTTTCACAAAAACTACAAATACATCATACTACCAGTGGATCAACCAACCTATGGCATAAACGTCTTGGACACCCTTCAGCCTCACCTCTTCAATTTCTAGCACAAAGTATCTTAGGTATTAGTTTTGATTCCCACGATATTTGTGATATTTGTCATCTGGCAAAACAATCTAGACTACCCTTTAAAGTCAGTCAAATATCTAGCAATAAACTCTTTGATTTGATTCATTGTGATATTTGGAGACCTCATAGAATTTATTCTTATTCTGGTGCAAGATATTTCCTTACAATTGTTGATGACTTTTCTCGTTATACTTGGGTACACCTCATGCGTCACAAATCTGAAACTCAAAGCATAATTAAAAATTTCTTTGCTTGGGTTAAAACTCAACACAATCTGACTATAAAAACCCTGAGATCTGACAATGGCCAAGAGTTCTTATCCTTGCAAACATTCTTAGATGAAAATGGTACTATTTTTCATAGGTCATGTCCTTATCTCAACAAAATGGAGTGGTAGAGAGAAAACACCGCCACCTCCTTAATGTGGCTCATGCCATTAAATTTCAAGCCAATCTTCCGTTAAAATTTTGGGAGGAACATATCAAAACAGCTTGTTACCTTATCAATCGGATACCTTCACCATTGCTCTCACACAAAATACCCTACGAAAGATTGCACAAGAAATCACCACCTTATTCCCATTTACGTGTCTATGGTTGCCTATGTTTTGCCACCAACCTTAGACCCAGCCATAAATTTGACACACGAGTCAAACGGTGTGTGTTCCTTAGATACTCCTCAGGACAAAAAGCATACACCTTATATGACCTAACCGACAAAAAGCTAATAGTATCTCGAGACGTTGTGTTCCATGAAAATATATTTCCATACACTTTCCAACAATATGATAAAACCAACTACATCCCATTGCCACAATCTATGCCTCTAGATGTTGAAACACCATATTTCACAAACCCAGATGACCAACACATAGCAAAAACGAATAACTTACCTGAAGATTCCGAACCATCATCTGGACCAACCGGTCGACCAAATAGTCGACCGGTTACCTCATTCGATTCAACAGAGAGCTTAAACGGTAGACTGTCTTCACCTACCGGTCGACCGGTTGAGTAGTGTCCAACCACAATTGATCTACCTACCTCTTCTCACCCTCTAGATGACCAACTTAGACGATCCACAAGATCAATTCAAACCCCATTTCACCTGAAAGATTACTATATCAATCATACTTTGCCTACTCAAGTCGGGTCTCTTCTAGTCAAATCCAGCACTCGACACCCTATATCAAGGTATGTATCATATAGTAACCTTTCTTCTATACATCGTGCTTTTACATATAATATTTCTCATATCATAGAGCCAGCTACATATGAGGCAGCATGTCAGGATCCCAAATGGGTCGCTGCCATGAATGATGAAATTCGTGCCTTGGAAGAAAACAATACTTGGTCACTTGTACCGCTTCCTCCAAATTCTCATCCTATTGGTTGTAAGTGGGTGTTCAAAATTAAATTTCATTCTGACGGTACAGTTGAACGATACAAAGCACGGTTAGTGGCGAAGGGGTTTACACAACGAGAAGGGATTGATTATAATGAAACTGCTCCAGTTGCAAAGTTAACTACAATCAGATGCTTACTTGCTATTGCCTCTGGACGCTTCATCAGAAGGATGTACACAATGCCTTTCTTCATGGTGATCTTGATAAAGAAGTCTATATGACTTCTCCTACTGGATTTCGTCGACAGGGGGAGACACCAGTTGTATGTCGACTTCATAAATTTTTATATGGATTGAAACAAGCATCTCGTTCTTGGTTTCAAAAATTTGTATATGTTATTATTCAGTTTGGGTTCAAACAGTCACATGCAGATTACTCACTTTTTACAAAGGTCAATGGTAATTCATTTACGGCAATTCTATTATATGTGGATGATATGACTGTCACAGGAAATAATAGAGAAGCAATCTCTACTACAAAAACATTCATTGCATCTCAATTCAAGTTGAAGGACCTTGGCACATTAAAATACTTTCTTGGAATAGAAATTGCTCGCTCAAGATCAGGGATTTCAATAAATCAAAGGAAGTATACTCTTGACATTCTTCAAGAAACCGGATTACTTGGATCAAAACCTGCAGCATTTCCTATGGAGCAGTCATTGAAATTTAATCTGACTGATGGAAAGTTATTGAAAGATCCCACATACTATCGACGGTTGGTAGGAAAGCTCATTTATCTCACCATTACCAGACCAGAGATCTCATATTCAGTCAATACACTCAGTCAGTTTATGCAGACACCTAGACAACTCCATCTTGATGCAGTTCACCGATTGCTCCGATACTTGAAAGGGGCACTAGGACGAGGATTATATTTCTCATCAAGTGGGAAATTGCAGCTAGCAGGATTTTGTGATGCAGATTGGGCCGGAGATATTACTACACGACGGTCAGTTACAGGATATTGTGTATTTTTGAGAAAAGCACTTATATCATGGAAAAGCAAGAAACAAACGACTGTGTCCAAATCTTCAGCAGAAGCTGAGTATAGGGCAATGGCTTCCATTACATGTGAGCTTATATGGTTGAGACAATTGCTGACAGACTTATGTGTAGATCATCCACAAGCAGCAATATTATATTGTTATAATCAATCAGCAATGCATATTGCCGCTAATCTAGTATATCATGAAAGAACAAAATACATTGAAATAGATTGTCATATTATTCGTGAACGAATTGATAAGGGAGAGATCAAGACTGTCTATATTCCAAGCAACAATCAGATTGCAGATTTATTTACTAAAGCATTGGGGAGGAGGTATTTCACAATTTCACTCCTAAGTTGGGCACTCTTGACATACATGCTCCAACTTGAGGGGGAGTATTAGAATTCAATTTACGTAAGAATACCATGTAGTAGGATACCATATATGTAATATTCCTATTCTAGGTAGAATTCATTTCTTTTTATTTTCTTTCCTTATTAGGTTTCTATTAACCTATATATATATATATATATATATATATATATATATATATATATATATATATATATATATATATATATTGTAATCCCATTCATTATTTACATTACATCAATATATAGAGAGAATTATTTCTCCACATATATTCTCTCATATTTTACATTCCTAGTCTAAAATTAATTAATAAAACATATGTACATAACTTGGGAAGATCTATGCCTTTCCACATTGATCCAGATGGTCGCTGATTGCTGGTAGACTTCCTGGAAGAACAGCAAACGACGTGAAAAACCACTGGAACACACATCTACAGAAGAAGCTGCTAGTTGCTCAAACACAAGGCACGGACAAAGCCTGGATAACCACAGGAAGTACCATCTTAATTAAGCCTAAACCTCGTACTTTCTCAAAAAACTACGACTTTCTTGATCGAAAACACTACGTTGAAACCAAATATTAGGACAAATGAAAATTCATCATCACCAAAAGCAATAGATGACAGCATCAAATGGTGGAATAACTTGTTTGAAACTAAAGAAAATGGTGAAGGAACCACACTTTCCGATGGATTATCTCTTGGATTGCTAGAAGATCTCTGTCTTGACGAAAACATTTGGGAAATTTTGAGTTCTGATCAAACACTTATACAGTAAAATCCATTTTGAACTTTCTTATGTTGGATGTGTGTGTGTGTGTGTGTGTGTTAGTGCGTATTGGAAGTGCATGCAGTCTATTACTTTCACAAAATAGAAAGATGAATTCTGTGAAAGAAGTAGACACTTGCAATTATTTAAGTTAATGTTTAATGTATTTATTGGAAATAAGCCCTAAAAGCATGTGTTATTCTCTTTAGTAAAATATATTTTCAATGAGATTCATTATTTTGTATATTTTTTTCATGCCACTTAACATTTTTATAGTAATTTCTTGTCAAGTTTAGTGCTTGTTTGTCTCTATTTAAATTTTATCAAATTTGTCAAACGTACTTTTTATCTATAAATTTTGTAGGATATACAACTTATTACTCAATTATCCACACACATTACGTATGACCCATAACTTATAAGTGTAAAACTTTTCCCGTTTTTCCTTTATTATGGTCCAAACGTTTCAAATCCCTTAATGTGCATTAATTTCAAACTTCTTAATGTACCTTAAATTTCAATCATCTCTTATTGTGCCTTCAATAACAAACCTCTTAATCCCTTCATTTACAAACCTCTTAATGTGTCTTCAATTACTTCATCATTGATTGTGCTGAAAAATTGGTAACAAATGAACGTTCTTGATGGAAGAACATGTATAAATACATGATTTGGTCCCTAAGCTCAAGCACCCTTTTTATTCTTTGTCATACACCATCATATTGGGTGTTCTGAGGGCTTAGAGGTACCAAAATCAAAAGAAACTCTATATAAAGAACTCAACGAGAAAGACAGCAATGGCGGGAGGTAATCTTCGATCTCATTGCACATTGATCTAAGTGCTATTTAAATGTATTGAAGTATGTTAAATCTTATTCTAGTCTAACAGTTGGTATCAGAGCAAGTTGAACATCTGTCTTGTTGTTTTGAGTTCTAAGGGAAACATTCATAAAATACAGTGAAATTTTATTTTTATTTTTCCTTTGGATTCCAAAGTTGATTTTTCGAACTTTTGATGCAAAGCGAGTTTACAAATCATTGGGTAATTAGATTTCTAACACTTATAAAATTGATGTTTTTTTTTTATCTGGTTTGACTTTCGTGCAATCATTTAATATATGCATAATATTATGATTAATTATGCAATATTTGTTTATGTTTAATACTTGATATATGAGAATATTTTGGTGCTTAAAATAAAATATTTTCGATATGAATTATTCTTATAACACTTAATTTTATGCATAAAATTTAAATGTCTAGTGATCCATATAATTTAATTAATTAAGGATTAGCCACAGCATTTTTAATTAAATAAAATTATATATTATGTTATTTTAGGATCACATAAGGATTTATAGACATTGATTGTAATTAATTATTTTTAATATAATAAATTTTATCCCACAGGAACTTTTATTATATTTATATAATTAGTTAGGATAAAATATCAAGTTATTTTCATAATATACCCACAGGAATTATGAATAAGTACATAATTTGATAGTTTTATCATATTGTAGGATAGATTATCAAAATATTCTCATATTGTACCCATAAATAATGAATTAAGTACATAATTTGATAAATCTATAATAAGAAACACATGAATATACTTGAATTAAAATTTTAGCCCACAGGCAAATTTTATGTCATTAGATTCATTTTGCATGATTTACATTGGTTAAACATGAAATTTATTCAATTACACCTCAAATTTTGACATAAGCATTTATGAAATATGTGCAGCTTCACAACTTGCTAATTTCTCTGATATTCGTTGCGATATTCCTGAACTAAAAGGTGATAACTATAAGATATGGAAGGAGAGAATTCTTCTCTATCTAGGATGGATGGACATCGACTATGCTATTAGAAAAGATGAACCACCAGCAATCACTGATACCAGCACTCCAGCGAACATCGTACTTTATAAACAATGGGAGCGATCTAATCGCCTCAGCGTGATGTTCATTAAGACTAAAATTTCTACTGGTACACGTGGTTCCGTCGATCAACATGAAAAGGTTCGGGACTTGCTGAAAGCAATTGATGATCAATTCATCACTTCAGATAAGGCACTGGCAAGCACCCTAATCATGAAGTTATCATCCACAAGACTCACCAGTGTAAAAGGCGTACGTGAGCACATCATGCAGATGAGGGACATTACAACTCAACTTAAGAAACTCGAAGTTGAGATGTCCGACTCTTTTCTGGTGCATTATATCTTGAACACCCTCCCACAGTAGTACGGGCCATTCAAAATCTCGTACAACACGCATAAGGATAAATGGTCAATCAATGAATTAATGACCATGTGTGTACAAGAAGAAGGGAAGCTTGTGATGGAGCGTGGTGAAAGTGTAATGCTGACTACAACGCGCGGGAAAGGCAAACCTCAAGCCAATCAGAAGGGGAAAAGTAAAATACCACCCCAGGCTAATATCAAGAAAGAGCCCACATGTTTTTTCTATAAGAAGAAGAGACACATGAAGAAGGGGAAAGGTAAAATACCACCCCATGCTGATATCAAGAAAGAGCCCACGTGTTTCTTCTGTAAGAAGAAGGGACACATGAAGAAGGAGTGTGCTAAATTCAAGAAATGGCTTGAGGATAAAGGGTATGCAAAACCTAAGGAAGCCAGTGGGAAGTGAACAAAGCATCTTATCCGGAAACAAGATGGGCTCACAAGTAGAGGCTATAGGGACATGTGTTTTAATTTTAAGTAGTTGTTTTGTTTTAAAATTAGATAAGACCTTCTATGTTCCAAGTTTTTCACGAAACTTGATTTCAGTTTCCAGACTTGTACCTTTGGGATATTCCTTAAATTTTGCAAACACATCATTCAGTTTGTTTTATAAGTCTGATTGTGTTGGGAATGGTATTTTGTCTGATGGTCTTTATCGTATTAATTTACAAGACAATACCACTTATAGTTCATTGCATGTTCATACTGGCACTAAAAGGTGTATTATTAACGAGGGATCCTCTATATTATGGCACCGAAGATTAGGACATATCTCTATAGATAGAATTAAGAGATTAGTGAATGATGGTGTACTTATTACTCTAGATTTTACTGATTTTGAGACATGAGTGGACTGTATTAACGGAAAGCAGACCAACAAGTCTAAGAAAGGTGCTAAAAGGAGTTCAGACATATTAGAAGTCATACATACTGATATTTGTAGTCCAGACATGGACTCACATGGTCAAAAATATTTCATCGCCTTTATTGATGATTACTCTCGATATATGTACCTCTACTTGCTTCATAATAATAGTGAAGCATTAGACACATTTAAGATCTTTAAGTCTGAAGTAGAGAAACAATGCGGAAAGCAAATAAAAATCGTGAGATCAGATAGAGATGGAGAATATTACGGTAGGTACACTGAGGATGGACAAGCACCTGGTCCATTCGCTAAGTTCTTCAAGAGCATGGAATAGTTGCTCAATACACCATGCCTGGTTCACCAGACCAGGATGGTGTAGCAGAAAGAAAAAATCGAACATTATTGGACATGGTGCAGAGTATGCTTAGCAGCTCTCTAGTGGTCTTAAATCCTTGTGGATTGAAGCACTAAAGACGGTAGTGTATATATTAAACTGAGTTCCAACCAAGGTTGTTCCAAGGACACCATTTGAATTATGGAAAGGTTGGAAACCGAGTTTGCAACATATGTGCGTTTGGGGATGCCCGTCTGAAGTGAGGATTTATAATCCACAAGAGAAGAAGTTGGACCCAAGGACCATTAGTGATTTTTCATTAGATATGCTGACAGGTCTAAAGGGTACAGATTTTATTGTCCATCTCACATCACTAGAATTGTGGAATCAAGAAACGCCAAGTTTCTTGGAGATGAGTTTATCAGTGGGGACGATCAAATCAGGAAGAAAGTTCCTGAGCACGATCATTCAGAATCTCAACCTTTTAACTCAAGTAATAGATTTGTTATAGTTCATAGCACCCCTCAAGTACCAATAGGTGTTGAACAACCAATCAATGAAGTTGCACAAGCCGCTGACGACATTCCAGTGGATCAAGCAGTTCAGGAATTACAAGAACCTCTTGAACAACCTGTTGAACCACAAGCTTCTTAGGAAGATGTTGATACAACATTAAAGAAATCCACTGGAACAAAGAGGTCGGCAATTCCTAGTGATTATGTAGTGTACATACAAGAATCTGACTATAATATTGGGGCCGAAAATGATCCCGAGTCCTTTTCACAAGCCATGAGCTGCAAAGAGTCAGAATTATGGTATAATGTCATAAAAGAAGAAATGCGTTCTATGAAGAGTAACAAAGTCTGGGATCTTGTTGAGTTGCCTGACGGTGCAAAAGTCATTGGCTGTAAATGGGTCTTCAAGACTAAAAAAGATTCATTAGGCAACATTGAGAAATACAAGGCAAGACTCGTTGCTAAGGGATTCACTCAAAAAGAAGGAATCGATTACACCAAAACCTTTTCTCCTGTATCTAAGAAAGATTCATTGCGCATTATTTTGGCATTAGTAGCCTATTTTGACCTTGAGTTGCAACAAATGGATGTGAAAATGGCATTTCTCAATGGAGATCTAGATGAAGAGGTTTATATGAAACAACTTGAAGGATTCCCTTCTAGTGATGGTGAGCATTTGGTTTGTAAGCTCAAGAAATCCATATGCGGTCTAAAACAAGCGTCCCGTCAATGGTATTTTAAATTCCATGGAGTAATTTCTTCATTCGGATTTGTTGAGAACCCTATGGATCAATGTATATACCAAAAGGTCAGTGGAAGTAAGATTTGTTTTCTTGTTTTATACGTGGATGACATTTTGCTTGCAACCAACGATAAGGATTTGCTACACGAGGTAAAACAATTTCTCTCTAAAAAAAATTTTGATATGAAGGATATGAGTGAAGCATCTTATGTCATTGGCATTAAGATTTATAGAGATAGATTTCGAGGCATCTTGGATTTATCTCAGAAAACCTACATCAATAAAGTTTTAGAGAGATTTCGGATGAAGGATTGTTCACCAAGTGTAGCTCCTATTGTGAAAGGTGATAGGTTCAATCTGAACCAATACCCAAAGAATGATTTTGAAGGAGAACAAATGAAGAACATTCCATATGCTTCTGCTGTCGGAAGTCTAATGTATGCTCAGGTTTGCACAAGGCCTGACATTGTATTTGTTGTAGGAATGTTAGAACGATATCAGAGTAATCCAGGTATGGACCACTGGAGAGCTGCAAAAAAAGTGATGAGGTACCTTCAAGGGACCAAAGACTACATGCTTGTGTATAGACGGACGGATAATCTGGAAGTGATTGGCTATTCAGATTCTGACTTTGCTGGCTGCGTTGATTCATGCAAATCAACATCAGGGTACATTTTTATGATGGCCGGTGGAGCTATATCATGGAGGAGTGCCAAGCAGACTTTGACTGCTACTTCCACTATGGAAGCTGAGTTCGTCTCTTGTTTTGAGGCTACTTCACACGGTGTATGGATCAAGAGTTTCTTATCTTGGCTTAAAGTTATGGATTCCATTTCTAGGCCACTGAAAATTTACTGCGACAATTCAGCTGTTGTCTTTATGGCTAAGAACAACAAAAGTAGAAGTTGAAGTAAACACATCGACATTAAATACTTAGCCATAAGGGAACGTGTTAAAGAAAAGAAAGTGGTCATTGAGCACGTTAGTACTGAGTTGATGATTGCTGATCCTTTGACTAAGGGCATGCCACCATTGAAATTCAAGGATCATGTAGATAAAATGGGACTTGGTCCCACTATATGATTGTATATATTTGAATGAAACTCTTATTTATTGTGATATTTTCTCATATTCATGTGCACCTTAGTTTATTTGAGAAAATACATTTGTATAGGACCAAGAATAAACATAAGGTTTATTCATTAAGTAATGTTGCCATATAAAGAATAATACTTGAGAAACTGAATGCACTGTAATACAGGAAGGTAATACTTGTTGTTAGAGGACTTATCGCCATAATTCATGTATTTATTTCTTAAGAAAAGACAATCAATGAGATTAAAGTTGAGACATAGGTTAAATGTATGGACTAAGTGGGAGAATGTAAAACTTTTCCTGTTTTTCCTTTATTATGGTCCAAACGTTTCAAACCCCTTAATGTGCATTAATTTCAAACTTCTTAATGTACCTTAAATTTCAATCCTCTCTTAATGTGCCTTCAATAACAAACCTCTTAATCCCTTTATTTACAAACCTCTTAATGTGTCTTCAATTACTTCCTCATTGATTGTGCTGAAAAATTGGTAACAAATGAACGTTCTTGATGGGAGAACGTGTATAAATACATGATTTGGTCCCTAAGCTCAAGTACCATTTTTCTTCTTTGTTATACACCATCATATTGGATGTTTTGAGGGTTTAGAAGCACCAAAATCAAAAGAAACAATATATAAAGAACTCAACGAGAAAGACAGCAATGGTGGGAGGTAATCTTCGATCTCATTGTACATTGATCTAAGTGCTACTTAAATGTATTGAAGTATGTTAAATCGTATTCTAGTCTAACAATAAGTACTTAAAAAATAATTTCAATACCACCAAAGATGTAATTATTATGTATATGATTGGGCGTAGAAATAAATTCATACATTAAAAATGTTAATTACGAATTTCAAACAAAGCCACTCAAACAGATGTGATACATCGAGATCCACGGGCTTGAGTGACTTGTATTAATGACTAAAATGATATTGAGTTCAAACATACTATAGTACAATGCATGATAATGAAATACAATTAACATAGTGAGAGCACTTCTTGAAAGTACTAGATTAAGATTGATTTTCCCCTCGCTATCACTATGAGTACTCCTTAATCTTAAAAGAATAATAAATTCAAATACTATGTTAGTTTATTTGAGATAAACTAGTAACATCATATTAGTTGTGTTAGTATTGTGCTCATGATTTAATTGTTATGAGGGAACTATTGTTACATTATTATTATTATTATCAATGTATTTATTTATTATTATTATTGGCATGTCCGGCATTCACTTATTGTTTTAATTAATTAAATAATTGAGTCTGAAAAATAAGTACTAGCAGACATATTAATCACAAAGATTTGTGATAGTGAGATATATGACATGGTATTTTACTCTTTAATTGTCCCAAGTCGTATGCACTAATGAGATACATATATCATTAGCGCGGATATGTTAGCACATATTGCACGGGGGTTGATCTCCTACCCATGGTGGGTGGGTAGGAGATATAATGCCCACACACGAGGTGGCAGTCCATGATTGGTAGTTCATGGTCCCACACTCATTATTTTTTCTAATCATGGGCTGTCACCTCATGTGGGGGCATTATATTCCCACCCACCACGGGTATGAGATCAACCCCCCGTATTCCACTCGTTTCTTTTGAAGAAAGTAGTTGATCTTGCAAATTAAAGTGTGGGGTCATTGAGAGTAAATATATGGATGTTTGTTATCAGAATAAGTTCATAGGATGAGCCGTTGTATAGATTTCACATGGATAACTATCTTAATATCAGTAGAATATCTCTCAATGATGGTTGTAAAACTGATCATTCAACTTGAGAACATAATGGAATCTTATGTGTGGATCGTCATACATTGATGGTGTTAGATGAGACTTTGTCCAAAGGTTTTTAATATGACTTTGTATTAATTGTCTCCATGAGCTGTGTATAGCTAATTAAATAATATGCCTAAATAATTAATGAAATTAATTAATTGTGGGTCTAGTTATTTGATTGAGCTTATTGGACTTGAGTTGGGAGTAACATACTCGATTCAATTAATAGCTTATATATAAATATACTTCATCCGTCCCACAAAGATAGGCTCATTTTTTTTTTCATACAGATTAAGAAATCTTATTTAATGTAATTGAAATTATAAATTCTTCACATATTTTTCTCATTATACCCCCATTTAATATTAATTATTTATAAATCTAATAATTTTAAATAATCATTAAGTTAAATGAAATCATAATTGTGCATGGGTAAAAATGTTGACTGTTATTGGAACTATAATCATGCATGGGTAAAAATAAAGAATAACAAAATTGATAAATGTGCCATTAATTGAAAATTCAATATTTTTAACCAATAATTAAAATTTAAAAACTGGGCAGATTCCAACAATTAAAAATTTCAGAGAAATCAATTCAAACTAATGCGTAATTTGGAAACAGATGTGTCACAACGAGACAGTATTAAGTAACAGATTTACTGCAACTAATTTCTACAAAATTGATTTAAGGGGATTAAAAAATGACCAGCACTACATTTTTTGTATTAGAATGATACAAAATTGAGAGTGAAAGATACCTCTTTCTTGACCATGAATTTTTTGCTAAGGACATTCCGAGATTGATTGGTCAAATTTGAGGTAATTGAACTCCAAAAATCGGCCCTTCAAAAATACAGACACACAAAAGAAAAAAAAAACTTCTATATGAAAATTTCAAATGAACATCTGTTACCACACTTCAAAGAGAATTGGTAGTAGGAGTTATTGCCAGCGAATGAAGAGGCCTCAGTCATTGACGCCAAGGAAACTCCACCAACAATCGGTAAAAGAGAAGAAACAACCCATATTGTAAGGAATTGCTCAAAGAGGAGGGCAAATTAGACATAGTGATATGCATGATGAGTGTTCTGCAATGTTTTGAAAATGGCACAATCCATAGTGAAGAGCCAAATGAATTGAACATCAATCGAGCTATTTGTGATAACTTCACGAATTATATGATGATCATGTGTTAATGCAGGCGCCAAAAAGGAAAAGGGGCCAAATTGTAGCCCCTTTCCATGCAGCCAAGCCTACAGTGCCACAGTAGTCTAATTGAGAAATGTTTCGGATCTGATTCTTACAGGGAAAATGATGTGCATTCAAAATAACTCCTAGGATCTTTCCTAAACTATTTAGAATAACAAAACTCTCTCAAGAAAAAAGTAATACTAAGAAATGAGAAATAATATTAGGTCAAAAGTACATGACCAACAAAATTTAGTCAAAAAGACGTTACATGTGTTGATCATACTAATAAATCGCATCTCTTTCTGTAAGGGATCAACTCTTTAAAACAAAAGTATCGCATAACAAATAGATGAGAAAATAAAATTAAACCTCGGAGACAGAAAACCCGAATGTGAATCTAGAGAGGAGCTCATGAAGCCAACGTGAGGGAAGAACAACACATAATTGCATGGCTTTCTAGACAGCATTGTTGTAAATTTAGAGTGGCATAAGCAAACCAACAACAAAGTAGGCATGAATATGTATATGTTCATCTAGCCACTTGATAGACATTTTGGGGGCAATTTCTAGTTCCAGCCAGGCAGCCACTCTAGAAAGTATCTGAAGACTTTGTTGCCCAATGAGTGAGCAAAAACTATAGAAGTCCCGCCACGCAGGTTAAGAGCAGTTTCAAAAGTCATCCTACAACAAGAAAAATAAAGCAATCGTCTAATTTAGTGACAACCTTTGTCTAGAAATAAATGGACAATAAATGAAGAGTGGATCTTTATCAAAAACTTAAAGTACTATCAGAAAATTTGTTAAAATTGTTAATGTTGTCAATACAAGTTTAGAAATTCTCATTTCTGCATGTCTGGAAAAATCAATGGTTCCTCCTAAAATGATAACTATGGCAAAATGTTGAGGGTAAAAAAAATATACCGAAAAGTTTATAACCACATATTTTTGTCCAAAACCCAAAATAATAAGCATCTTAAGAACATTACGAAGACCAGATTAAAAAATTTATTAAATACCAGGGTGTTAATGATTTGCATTTCATGAGAGATATGACCTTCATCCTGTTAAGAACACTCTAGAAAATAAGTTGTAAAATCAAGAGGAAAAACCATTGTAGTACTGATTGCTAAAGAGAAGAGTGGGTTGTAAATGAGTTATAGCAACTGATGATCAACTCATGCACAACCTATTTAAAGCTTGTTTAACATAAACTCAAGAATAAATCAAGTTCACTGAGAACGAATTTTTAAGCAAGTAAATTTTTTAAATAGGTTTGACTTCGAATCATAAGCGAACAAAAGTTGGAATATACGCATTTGCTGTAATGCATAAAACAGAAGGCTATAAAGCAATCTCAATATTGTATTAACAATATTATGCCCATTTTTCATTCATTATACACAAGACAACAAGGAATTGCATTCAAATTGTTACATAATCTCAACATGTCATATTCTTTTTTTATTTAAATTATATTCAACTTAAGATTTCAATATGGTCCCCTAAAACAAAATGGCAGCATCTAGAAACTATGCAGTACAAAAATTATTGGCTACAGAGAATAAAAAAAAACAAAAAGAAATTCAAATTTCACATTCCTTTAAGAAATCAAAATAACAACATATAAAATCTCCATCTTCCAAAAATTTTGACATGGAACATGTTTCCAGAAACAAATAGAAACACTAACAATAAGAACTTCTTCTATTCAAATATATTATAAGTTCACACTATTCAAACAAAAAGCATTCAAATCTCACAAAATAGTAGAATCAAAAACAAAATCTACCAAAAATCAAAAAGAGAGAAATAAATACAACAAACTTACCCTCAACCTCCGCAACCAATCCATCGGAGCAGTTTTAGTTTGAATAATATCAGATGTTCCGGAAACAAAACTTGACACAAATTTCGACAAATTAACCACCAATAAATCTTCATGAACAAAAAATACCTGAACATCGAAAATAATTGCAATTGACAAAAAAATCATCAAACTTCAGTTAAAAAAAAAGCAGTGAATTAAATCTAGCCCATTAATCAACAATGTATGGAAAATAAAAAACAAAATTAGACCTTGAAGAATATGTGCAACCTTGGCGGAACGATTATTCCAATATGAAAAGGCAGGAAAAAGAGAGTTATATGGGAAAATTGAACTATAAACCCTAGATCCCCTTTTTGATTTTGTATCTCAGTATGTATTTTGCGTATTGAGAAAGAAATAGACCTTCGCCTTCACTGTTCAATTGAAGTTATTGCAGAAAGAGGCGTGTGATAGGGTAGGTGAAAATCAGGTCAAAAAACGATGTCATTTTCTAAACAAGAAAACAACGTCGTTTTCACACACAAAATGAGAGAAAAAACATGACGTCATCTATACGATGTTGTATTGGTCGAAATAATGAACAATGATTTGGCCCATTCACGCTTATAAGATAGTAGTGATAATTCCATATGTCAATTACATCAGGGCATTGAATGATTCCTAGTTGCTATTATTAATAATCATTTTATACCAAAATCCTATATAATTTATTTTTTGAAAGAATGGCATTATTTTATTTCTTGAGGATATGGGAGATATCCAATAAGATAACCCGGCTGCAAGCATAGCCTTTCAAAAGAATAAAGGAAACACTTTGAAATCAGTCAAATCACGAAACTGAACCTTCTAAACAAAAAATTGCTTCCTCCCCGAAAAATAGCAAATAGATAAAAGTTCAAAAAAAGAACTAAAAGCCTAGGCTAAATAAAATGTACAATTAAATACAATATTTCTCCCAAAAAAATGAATAGTTTAATACAGTAAAATTGAAGTTAAAATAATAGAAAATTAACAGGAATATTATGATAACATACATAAGACTAACCGAAGGACAAGTATTGGAGAACATTTTGGCAGAAGCCTCCAATAAGTACTCCAATACTCTTTGGTGGAGCTCTTTCTACCTAAATTTCAATTACATATTTATAATTAAAATCACATTAAACCATAAAAAATTACAATTTACAATTCTTAATGGGCAGATTACAAACAAAGCACGTGTGTGTGTGAGAGAGATTTGAAGGAAGAAGAAATTAACAGCATTAGAATAATTTAATTTTTCTTTCCACAAAAGATTAGAAAATAGTTGTGAGGTCGTATTCTTGAAAATTCTTTTCAACCTTCTCTAAGGATCATTGGATGAGGAAATAATTTAAAAATGCACTTTCAAAATTATCAGCTTAGAGGGAAACTAATCTCCTCTCCACAGTGTCCGGTGGCCTTTATAATTCTTCCCCACCGTGGGAAGGAGATCATTGGCCCAGCTTAGAGTTGTAAAAATAACCTTTTGAAATCCAAATACTTGCACTTGGTATATCAATGATTCAATTCTGTTCAAATTAATGTTAATGGTTCGTGCAACCTATTATTGTCTATTGAATTAGAATAAAGGACTAACCTTTAACATTGTGCAATCAGTAAACTTAGTATTCAAACGTCTAGTGAAGAAGGAAAGACAATGAAAGTTAAGCAGATAGAAGCATGAAAATTAAATGGAATAATCCAAACACTATAGTGAAATAGCAAAGAAATGAAATTAACCTGCTAACAACAAAGTAGAAATAATCAGGCTTCGCCTGAATTGCAATTTTTGTAAATCCGAGCCTATCAGCAAGCCACAGGTCATCCCCAAAGAAATTGCTGGTTTAGAAATTTAACACAGAAATGGCGACAAATGTGGAGGAGCAACGGTGGAAACCCAGGTCGAATTCAGAACGGCGCGCCTAGGGTTTTCTTGGTGGGAGATAATGGCTGTGGCAGTGGATATAACTAAAGACGGAACTCAAAAGTGGGAAAATGGGAAAAAAAAGGGGTTAAACTACATCGTTTTAGACGAAAAAATGAATAGTAGCAGCCAACATCACTCGTATATTACTGTGGAGTTACTCGACAGCCATGGTCGAGTTAACTCGACAGCCATTGTTGTCGAGTTAACTCGACAGACATTGTTGTCGAGCAACTCGACAACTCGACAACAATACTTTGCTCGACAACAATGGTTGTCGAGCAACTCGACATCAATGGTTGTGATAGCCATTGTTGTCGAGTTGCTCGACAACAATGGTTGTCGAGCAACTCGACACCGAACTCGACGACCAACCATCGCAGCTGCTTATCTCATCTGACCTGATTGTGAAGGAATTTGTTGTGATAATTCGTCTGACCTAATTGTGGATTATCCAATTTAGTCCACATTTTTTTTATATAGTTCAAACATTGCTGAAATAAGAACTTATAAGATAATGAGAGATTTATGTAAATATTTTTTATGACAAAATGAAGAGATTTGATAAGTTCTAGAAATATGAACTTTCATATAAGTAATTTTAGTGTTGTAGTTTTTGTCCAAATGTTAACATTTTTTTGTATTAGCCACATTTATTGACTTGTATGTGTTCATTGAAAATTCTATAATAAGCCATGTAACGTTCACATAAAATTAAGTGATTTAATGAACTCGCTACATGAATTATTTAAGTAGATGAATGTAGTAATTGATAAATGCATATATTGGAATAAACATATTCATTGAACATCCTATAAAAAGGCACACAATCTGACAATGCTACACATTTTGTAAGAGGAGTCAATCCAAGAATAAAATTTGCCTTGAATTGTTTTTGCCATTTTAAAGTAAATCTCAAATTTTCTGTAAATTGACATTCTTCCGAAATTATCGAATATTAAATAAAAATTGAAAAATATAAAAAATTTAACTTACAATTCAAAAGGTAAAATGAATTAAAATCGAAATTTAAAAAAAAAAAAATTCGAGTTATCTGACAAATTTTTGTATTTTTTTCCTTTATTATATATTTTTTAGAGTTACTCGACAAAACCAAAGCCAAATCTTTAAAAAAAAAAATAGCAAAGTCAACAAAAGCTGATTTTATAAAAATTTAATGCAAATATGTAGGACAAAAGGGTGATAGTTAGTCGAGTTATCTGACAAATGTTTGTATTTTTTTATTTATTGTATTTTTTTTAGAGTTACTCGACAAAACTAACACCAAATCTTAAAAAAAAAAATAGTAAAGTCAACAAAAGCTGATTTTATAAAAATGTAATGCAAATATGTAGGACAAAAGGGTGATAGTTGGATGGCCAATGCCCAAAAAAAAAAGTTGGGGTAGATTAGTTACAAATATGAAAGATTTGGACCAAAAGTGCAAATTAAAAAAATGAAAAAATGTCAAAATCAAAATGGACTACTTTTTAGAAGTTGTAGGACTTCAATTACATTTTTATTTTATTTTGTTGTTATTAGATTTTTTTTTATTTAAAAAAGAGGACAAAATAAAATTTGCAACAAAATTCAAAGGTCGGGGATGGCCAATGTTAAAAAAAAGGTTAGGGGTAAATTTGTTATAAATAAAAAGGTTGTGGACTAAAAGTGCAAATTACTAAAAAGAAAAAAAACATATTCAAACAGGCAAAGTGGAAAAAAGGAAAAAAAAAAAAAATCATTTACGACTTTGTCGAGGACAAAGTGGCAAAAATAAAAAATAAAAAAAAAAATTACATTTTACCACTTTGTCGAGTTTCTCAACAAAGTGGGCAAAAAAAAAAAAAAAAAAACCACTTTGTCGAGGAACTCGACAAAGTCGGCAAAAAAAACAAATATCAACATTTTACCACTTTGTCGAGTTCCTCGACAAAGTGGCAAAAAAAAAAAAAAAAAATTCAAACATTTTACCACTTTGTCGAGGAACTCGACAAAGTACCAAAAAAAATATTAAAAATAAAAAAATTTCAAAAACTTTGTCGAGTAACTCGACAAAGTTAAAAAAAAAAAAAAAAAATTTAACGCTTTGTCGAGTTACTCGACAAAGTGGAAAAAAAAATTAATTTCAAAAACTTTGTCCAGTAACTCGACAAAGTTCAAAAAAAAAGAAAAAACAAATTTAAAAAAATTTGTCGAGTAACTCGACAAAGTAAATGTTTTTTTTCTTTTTTTCTCGAGAAAGTTTTTTTTTTTTTTTTTTTTACTTTCTCAAGTTAGTCGAGAAAGTCCAAAAATTTGTTTTTTTTTTTTTTTTTGGTTTCTCGAGAAACTCATTTGGGGAATTTTTTTTTTTTTTTTTTAATACTAACTTTGCCGAGACAAAGTGGGAAAAAAAAGGGAAAAAAAAAATTTCAAAACTTCACTTAGTCATGGATTAACAAAAATTCATTTGACATAGAAAACGATCACCGAAAAATATGAAATTTTCAGGGAACATAGAATACTCATGTAGCTACCACATATCAAAATTTCATACTCCGACGGCATGTTTCGGCTTATTAAAATGCTAATCGAAACATCCTAGTTAGTTTTTTAGATTCATACTGTCACAGTTTACAAAATTGTCCATAAATTGAGATATATAACATGAAATTATGTAAAACCAAAGCCAATGGTTAGGTAACTCATAAGGCTATCATCTTCAACTGGAATTATGTAAAAATACTTAATCTATAAGGTGCAGTAAATTTTTGAGTTGGACAACAGAAACTGCATCTTAGAAAAACATGAAGTTTAGCAAAACCTTTCAAGTTCACATCATTAACGTGTAACCAAAACATGGGAATCCACTAAAACTACCACAAAACCAAGGTCCACAAAAGTTTAAGAAGATATTTACACTACTTAAAGTTTTTTGATAGGTTTATAATATCGATTCCGGCACGCCGACGGCATAAATTCGAAAAACAGCCTAGGAGGTTTCGCGATGAGTATTTTAGTATGCCTAATCATGTCGTCGGACTACCAATTTTTGATATGTGGTAGCTACCTGAGTATTCTATGTTCCCTTAAAATTTCGTATTGTTCGGTGATCGTTTTCTATGTCAAAGAATTATTTGTTACTCCATGACCAGGTGAATAAAATTTTCAAAATAAGGGCAGTGTTACTAAAATTTCTTCACCCGGTCATGGAGTAACAAAAATTTGTTTGACATAGAAAACGATAACCGAAAAATATGAAACTTTCAGAGAACATAGAATACTCATTTAGCTACCACATATCAAAATTTGATAGTCCGAAGGCATGTTTCGGCTTACTAAAATGTTCACCGAAACACCCTAGGCAGTTTCTCGGATTCATACGGTCACAGTTTACAAAATTGTCCATAACTTGAGTTATATACCATGAAATTATGTGAAACCAAAGCCAATGATTAGGTAACTCATAGAGCTATCATCTCCAACTGGAATTATGTAAAAATACTTAATATATAGGTGCAACATATTTTTGAGTTGGTCAACAGAAAGTGCAGTTTGGAGAAACAATTCACCCAGTCATGGAGCAAAAACAATTTCTTTGACATAGAAAATGATCACCGAACAATATGAAATTTTCACGGAACGTAGAATACCCATGTAGCTACCACATATAAAAATTTGATAATCCGACGGCATGTTTTGACACACTAAAATGCTCACCGAAACATCCAAGGCAGTTTCTCGGATTCATGTTGTCGCAATTTACAAAATTGTCCATAACTTGAGTTATACAACATGAAATTATGTGAAACCAAAGCAAATGGTTAGGTAAACCATAGGGATATCGTCTCCAACTGGAATTATGTAAAAATACTTAATGTATAAGTTGCAGCAAATATTTAAGTTGGACAACAAAAATTGCGGTGTAGAGAAAATGAAATTTACCAAAACCTTTAGGAATCGACAGAGAGTTTGTGTTACTCGACAAACATTAAATTTTGTTTGTTTGTTTGTTTGTTTGTTTGTTGTTGTTTCTCTTATTGTTTATTTTGTTTTTTTAAACCTGTTTAATTATTATTCACTCAAGAAATTTTTTTTTCTACAGTTTAAAATCTTTATTTTTTATTCTTTCCAGTAACTCAATTACACATTAAATAGGTTAAATTTAACAAATATGAAAGAAAAAAAAACTCCACTCGACAAAGTCTTTGTCGAGTTGCTATGTTGAGTAACTCGACAAAGTTACTTGACATAGATCACATGGGAATGGATGATATGGATCTCCCAGTTGGAAACCCAACTCTTAAAGTTAGAGAAGAAAGGGAAATTGGCGATAATGGTATGAGAAAAAAGCTCCTCAAAGAAGGTGAAGGATGGGAGAATCCCAACTCCAAGTTGAAGGTACATACACTATTTTGTATACTGATTATAGTCTCTGGTTTTCGTTTTACGATTTGTTTCCACTGGGTTGGTTTGCTTTTAGATTAGTAAATCAATGGAATTATAGGTGCATGGAATGTCATTAATGGTTATTTGTTGATTTTTTTACAGTTCATTAAGTGGGTAGTTTGTTTAAAAAAAAATAAATTCCTTCATACTTGTCGAGTAACTCGACAGAGATGTTGTCGAGTATAGACTTTGTCGAGTAACTCGACATAGATCACATGGGAATGGATGATATGGATCTCCCAGTTGGTAACCCAACTCTTAAAGTTAGAGAAGAAAGGGAAATTGGATATAATGGTCTGAGAAAGAAGCTCCTAAAAAAAGGTGAAGGATGGGAGTCCCAGCTCCAATGATGAAGTTGAAGGTACATACACTATTTTGTATTTTGTACACTGATTATAGTCTCCGGTTTTCATTTTACGATTTGTTTCCATTGGGTTGGTTTGCTTTTAGATAAGTAAATCAATGGAATTATAGGTGCATAGAATGTCTTTAATGGAAATTTGTTGATTTTTTTGTAGTTCATTATATGGGTAGTTTGTTAGATAAAAAAAAAAAAAAACCCCTTCATACTTGTCGACTAACTCGACAGAGATGTTGTCGGGCTGAATAGTAACTCGACAAACTTTTTCGAATTTTTAAAAAAAAAAAAAAAAAAATTTTTTCCCATGAACAGTAACTTTTTCGAGTTACTATTCACCTCGAAAAAGTTTGTCGAGCTGAATAGTAACTCGACAAACTTTTTCGAATTTTTTTTTAAAAAAAAAAAAATTTTCATGAACAGTAACTTTTTCGAGTTACTATTCACCTCGAAAAAGTTTGTCGAGTTGAATAGTAACTCGACAAACTTTTTCAAATTTAAAAAAAAAATAATAATAATTTCATGAACAGTAACTTTTTCAAGTTACTATTCAGCTCGAAAAAGTTTGTCGAGCTGAATAGTAACTCGACAAACTTTTTCGAATTTTAAAAATTTTTTTTTTTTTTTTTTTTTTTTAAAGTCAAGTAACTCGACAAAAGTAAAAAAAAAAAAAAAATTTTAAAAGTCGAGTAACTCGACAAAAGTAAAAAAATTTTTTTTTTTTTTTTTTTTTTAAAAGTCGAGTAACTCGACAAAAGTAAAAAAAAAAATTTTTTTTTATTTAAAATTCGAGTAACTCGACAAAAATAAAAAAAAAATTTTTTTTTTAAAATTCGAGTAAATCGACAAAATATAATTTTTTTTTTTTTTAAAATTCGAGTAACTCGATAAAAATTTTTTAAAATTTTTTTTTAAAATTCGAGTAACTCGACAAAATTAAAAAAAAAAATTTGTTTTTTTAAATTCGAGTAACTTGACAAGATTTTAAAATATATATATATATATATATATATATATATATATATATATATATATATATATATATATATTTTCAATTCGAGTAACTCAACAAAATTTTTAAAAAAAAATGTTTTTATTTTTTTTTGGCTAGTAACTCGACAAATTTAAAATTTTTTTTTTTTTTAACATCGAGTAACTAGACAAAATTTTAACAAAAAAAATTTCTTTTTTTATTTTTATTTTTTTGTCGAGTAACTCAACAAATTTAAAATATATATATATATATATATATATATATATATATATATATATATATATATATATTTTAAATTCGAGGAACTCGACAAAATGTAAAAAAAAAAAAAAAATTATTTTTTTGTCGAATAACTCGAGAAATTTTAAAAAAAAAAATTTTTAAAAAATGTCAAAATAAAATTGGACTACTTTTTAAAAGTTGTAGGACTTCATATACATTTTTATTTTATTTTATTGTTATTTGTTTTTTTTTATTATTTAAAGAGGTGGACAAAATAAAATGTGTAACGAAATTTAAAAGTCGGGGATGGCCAAAGCAAAAGAAAAGGTTATGGGTAAATTTGTTATAAAATAGAAAGAATGTGGACTAAAAGTGCAAATTACAAAAAAAAAAAAAAAAATTTAATGTTTTCCACTTTGTCGAGTTACTCGGCAAAGTGGGAAAATTAAAAACATTTTAATTTTCCCACTTTGCCGAGTAACTTGTTTTTAATTTTCCCACTTTGCCGAGTAACTCGACAAAGTGGGATAAATTAAAAAAAAAAAAAATTTCCCCCACTTTGCTTTTCATTTTTTTATTTTTTTTATATTTGTCATGAAAAAGTCCACCTACAACAACAAAAAAAAAAAAAAAAAAAAAAATTCTTAAACAGTAACTTTTCCATTGCACGTACGTGGGAAAAAAAAATTTCAAAACTTCATTTAGTCATGGATTAACAAAAATTCATTTGATATAGAAAACGATCACCGAAAAATATGAAATTTTCAGGGAAAATAGAATACTCATGTAGCTACCACATATCAAAATTTGACAGTCCGACGGCATATTTCGGCTTAGTAAAATGCTAACCGAAACATCCTAGTTAGTTTTTCAGATTTATGCTGTCACAGTTTACAAAATTGTCCATAAATTGAGTTATATAACATGAAATTATGTAAAACCAATGCCAATGGTTAGGTAACCCATAGGGCTATCGTCTCCAACTGGAATTATGTAAAAATACTTAATATATAAGGTGCAGTAAATGTTTGAGTTGGACAACAGAAACTGTATCTTAGAAAAACATGAAGTTTAGCAAAACCTTTCAAGTTCACATCATTAACATGTAACCAAAACATGGGAATCCACTAAAACTACCACAAAACCAAGGTCGAAAAAATTTTAAGAAGATATTTACACTACTTAAAGTTTTTTGATTGGTTTATAATAGCGAATCCGGCACGCCGACGGCATAAATCCGAAAAACAGCCTAGGAGGTTTCGCGGTAAGTATTTTAGTATGCCTAAACATGCCGTCGGACTACTAATTTTTGGTATGTGGTAGCTACCTGAGTATTCTATGTCCCTTGAAAATTTCTTATTATTCAGTGATCGTTTTCTATGTCAAAAAAATTTTTGTTACTCAATGACCAGGTGAACAAAAATTTCAAAATAAGGGCACTGTTACAAAAATTTCTTCACCCGGTCATGGAGCAACAAAAATTTGTTTGACATAGAAAACGATAACCGAAAAATATGAAATTTTCAGGGAACATAAAATACTCATTTAGCTACCACATATCAAAATTTGATAGTCCGACGGCATGTTTCGGCTTACTAAAATGCTCACCGAAACACCCTAGGCAGTTTCTCGGATTTATGCGGTCGCAATTTACAAAATTGTCCATAACTTGAGTTATATACCATGCAATTATGTGAAATCAAAACCAATGGTTAGGTAACCGATAGAGCTATCGTCTCCAACTAGAATTATGTAAAAATACTTAATATATAAGGTGCAGCATATTTTTGAGTTGGTCAACAGAAATTGCAGTTTCGAGAAACAATTCACCCAGTCATGGAGCAAAAAATATTTATTTGACATAGAAAACGATTACCGAACAATATAAAATTTTCACGGAACGTAGAATACCTATGTAGCTAACACATATAAAAATTTGATAATCCGACGGCATGTTTTGACACACTAAAATGCTCACCGAAACATCACATGCAGTTTCTCGGATTCATGCTATCGCAATTTACAAAATTGTCCATAACTTGAGTTATATAACATGAAATCATGTGAAACCAAAGCCAATGGTTAGGTAACCCATAGAGCTATCGTCTCCAACTGGAATTATTTAAAAATACTTAATATATAAGGTGCAACATATTTTTGAGTTGGTGAACAGAAAGACAATGTAGAGAAACAATTCACCCGGTCATGGAGTAAAAAAAATTTATTTGACATAGAAAACAATCACCAAACAATATGAAATTTTCAAGGAACGTAGAATACCCATGTAGCTACCACATATAAAAAATTTATAGTCCGACGGTATGTTTCGGCATACTAAAATGATCGCCAAAACATCTAAGTCAGTTTCTCGGATTCATACTGTCGCAGTTTACAAAAATATCCATACCTTGAGTTATACAACATGAAATTATGTGAAACCAAATCCAATGGTTAGGTAACCCATAGAGATATCGTCTCCAACTGGAATTATGTAAAAATACTTAATGTATAAAGTGCAGCAAATATTTATGTTGGACAAAAAAAATGCAGTTTAGAGAAAATGAAATTTAGCAAAACCTTTAAGAATCGATTGTATTTCGTCATTTGTTCTCCATAACAACTGGGGATAAAAAAGCACCAAATTTGATGACTTATTAAAGGAAAAATGAATATATATTGACTATAATATATAAGAAGTCAATAATTGCGGCTAAAAGACACTAATATATGTATATTAAAACAAATAAAAGAAAAGAAAAGATGAAGAAGTCAAAAAATGTGGCCAAAGATATTAATTTAATATACAAAAAGTGTCAAAAGATTAGGACAAAATGGTGAGATTTGGACAAAATTAAGACTAATACAACATCAAAACGACGTCGCGTTGGTTGAAGGGTGAATAGTAAACATGTCATAGACACTTATATTATAGTGTATATATATATATATATATATATATATATATATATATATATATATAGAGAGAGAGAGAGAGAGAGAGAGAGAGAGAGAGAGAGATAGATAGAGTTACACGAAAAAAAGTAAGTAAGGGAGGGAGGGGGCTACACGGGAAAAGAAAAAAATAAATGAAGGTTGGAGAGAGAGAGAGAGAGAGAGTTATATAGAGAGAGAAATATTTGGGTTAGATAATGTAAACTAAATAAAGGTATATTAGGAAAAAGAAAAATTTAATATACATTGTATAAAGTAAGTGGCCTATAATTTGGAACAGATAAATAAAGAAAACGAGTCTATCTTTGTGGGACGGAGGGAGTATTATGGTTGATAATCATAAGGGAATTGTTAGCACAATATTGAGATTCTCAATCTTAGCCACTAGAGTAGTCGCCTCTCTTTTCTTTGTAATGTGTGAATAAAGAACATTGATCTTCAACGTCATGTGTTAAGAGGTTGGACGCTTAAAGAACATTGATCTTCAACGTCATGTGTTTAGAGGTGGGACGCTTAGAAAACTGTAGTTGATCGATGTCTAAATTGCACTATTCAAAAATTCAAGTTTTAACATAATGTTTCTTCTAGCAGGTAACAATTCTTTATATCTGTTAAAGATCAAAGTTGATTCGGTGAATGGAAGTTAATCTATATCTATACTACATCTAAAAGACCCTTAAAATGAGAAAAGTTTTTGGACTATTCTACACTTACAATTTTTTTCAAATTTTATATTCACCCTTATTATTCATTAATGTATAATTATTTTTTAATATTTTATTTATTACTCTTTTATTGTTCATCATTATTGTACATTAAATTTTCAACAATTTACTAAATGTATAATTAAATTTTTTAAACATTTAATCTATTAAATTAATTTTTTTTACATCACGTAAATGAAAAGAATGAGAAATGAGTTTCAACCAAAAAAAAAAAAAAATGAATGGGAAAAATTGTAGCTTTGTTTATTACTGCATTAAAATTCAAATCATGGTTATCAAAACTAAAATGGAGATAAAAAGATTATTTTTAATACATTATATTACAGTGATTACGAATATGTTTGGTTCATTTTTTTTTAAATTCTTTTTTTCTCAAAATTTTTTTCAACCACATATTTTGTGGGACCTAAAACTTTTATCAACTTTTCAACCACACATTTTATCAATTGTTTTCAAAATCTTTGAACCCCACCAAATATATACTATATTTTAGAACTAACCAGTGAAAGTTTTTTCATTTTTAATTTTATTTTATTTACGTCGTCAAATCAAACACGTCTAATAAAAAGAGAACATACACGAATAATATTGTTCACAAGGAACTACTACTCCAACAAATATACAATATTATATAGTCAATTATTACATTCTTTCACAATAAAATTAGAAATTATTAATTTTATTTTTCGTAAATCATTAATTTCATAAGATTTGATATCAAGAGCTTGTCAATCATCAAAGTTTAAATCACCAAAAGGTCTTCACTGAGTTCAAGTTATTGTTGGTATTATCACCATATAAAATTCATCTCTTATTGTAATTGTATTTTCATATGAATGCAATTATCTTTTAATATTTATTTATTAATCTTTTATTGTTCATTATTATCCTACATTAAATTTTAACAAATTATTAAATGTACAATTATATTTTGTAAACATTTAATATATTCAATTAAATATAAAGGCGAAAAAATGATCTCAAATTTTTATTTATTTTTTTATTTTTTTGTATTACGTAGATGAAAAAAATGAGAAATGGATTTTAAAAAAAAAATGAATGGGAAAATTGTAACTTTTTTTTTTTAATTATCGCATTAAAATTCAAATCATGGTTGTCAAAACTGAAATGGAGACGAAAAGATTGTTTTTAATATATTGGATTACATAATTATAGTTCACAACTTTTTTATTTTTAATTTAATTTAATTGTTTGATACCTGACTTTTAGAAAATAAGGATAATAGGTTGGTTGACGTAATACCCAATCTCAACGGGACTACCTTAGCGGGACACAACCCTTGGCTGACCAACACTTCCAGAGACTTCAAGATACTCCAACGCTTCCCAACCTAGAAGACTTATTGATCAGAAGTAGATACGGAACTTGATCCAACATGGCTTGAACTTGGTATTGGTTCAATAGATCTCGAAGCATAAGTAATTCAAGTAGAGATCCCTTCAATAATAATGATGAAAATGAAGAAATTGATAATAGACAAGAAATCTTCAATGTTAGAGAAGTCCAAATTGCAGAAATAGAACAAAGATTACAAAATTGGTCTATCCCTAAAATCGATTAAAAAACTATTTATGAAATAGAAAGATTTGATTTCAAAACAGATTATGCAATTAAAACATGTGAACAATTTGTTTCAATCAAACAAAATTCAGATATCTTAAGATTATTCTCTAGAGAAACTATTTTAAATCATAGGCAAAAGTACAAATACTTACATGTTGGATTAGTTCAAGTTGCTGTCAAGCCTCTCTTTAGACTTGGATTAGACATCCCGATATGTATTACTCTTAGAGATAAGAGATAGTCAACATTTTCAAGTTCTTTATTATCAATAATTGAATCAAATCTCGAAAGTGGTCCAGTTTACAGTAACTGTTTTCCAAATTTCTCATTAGATCTTTTTGATGACTCAATAATGAAATCCTTATACTTAGATATACAAACCAAGAATCTAGATATGGATGTTAGATCTATAGCTATCAGTATCATCTATCGCATTTATTACAAGGTTGTAAGTACAAACATGAGTCCAAGAACCCTTAGATCTTCCCCAAAACATGAAACTCTCTTAATTGAGATAAATCATCTTCATTCAAATGTTGCTATTCTAAGAAGGTTATCTTGGGATCAAGTAACTCAAAAATCCTCTTTGGAAATTTGAAAATGAACAACCTCCAATAAGCGAAAATCCGAGAACAAAGCTAAGAGAAATCACCGAGTTGATTGACGGAAGTGTGCAAGTTCAATTTTCCCCATCATCATCTTGTTTCTCTTTTAGTTTCTCTCGTCCTGAATCTTTCCAAACTTTCAAACAAGCTGAGAAGTTCAAAGATGTTGATTTTATCCCAAATATTCCAAAAACTAATTATGAGGAAGAAGACGAAGATTCAAACCACAATGGTTCTGAATCCCCTACTCTTTCTGATATGAGATTTCAAAGAAATCAATTAAATGTTATCTCTTTAACAATCAACAGAAAACGTGAATTCAAAAAATATAAAGACCCAATTGTTAAGTCTTTTAGAAAAACCTTAAAAAGGTTACATTCAAATGAAGAACTAAAAAATCTTTGGGAAGAATTTTATTCTTATTGTGAAGACGTTAGTTTATTCGAATGGGCTTATATCAAAACTTTTAAGAAAAAGCCAATAATCAATACCACTCATAGTAAATCAAAAACTTTGAAAACTCCATCCGAAAATACTTTCCAATATGTCCATCATCCTTTTGAAGAAATTCTTGTTCCTAAAGGAGATGTCAAAGTTCTTGCCTCTCATTTTAAACAAATTTCTGACAAAACAGAAAATGAAAACCCAACAATTAAAGATATTAAAAATATTCAACAACAAAACAATTATACAAATATCCTTCTCCATTCTGTCGCCACTCAATTAAATCAATTAGATCAGCCATCCAAAATCGAAAGAACTGAACAAAACGAGCCAAAAGATAAAGGTAAAGAAAAGATGTTAAGTACTAAAACTCTTTTCAAACCTAATACAGAAAAAGCTCAATTTGGCTCTAACTCCTCTGATGTCTTTCAATAAATAATTAAACAACTTCATAACAAAGAATCTACTAGAAGAATCAATGTTATTGACTCTATTAATAACTCTATTACTAAGACTCAAAATCAATTTGAAGAATTAAAAATAAACAAGCTCAAACGAGGAAATTATGGAACTCATAATCTTCCGTTCTTTTATCAAAGGCAAACCTTCCCTGACATGCTCAGTGAAGAGCCTCAACGTCCTCAAAAAACTTTTTCTGGCCTCGAAATCAAATCATGGAATATCGATGGTATGACCGAACAACAAATCCTTCAAACTGTTGCAAAAATGTCAATGGCGTCTAGCGCTTATACTGCTCAAGGAAATTCTGATAAGGTTGCAGCCACAAATATAGCTTGTAGTTTTGCTGGTCAATTAAAACATTGGTGGTTCAACTACCTCACTCAAGAAGATCGTAATGAAATTTTTACTGCTGTCAAAAAAGAAAGAGATAACCATCTTGATCCAACCAAGCAAGATGCCGTTTATGCACTCTTCTATACTATTATCAAACATTTTGTGGGAGAACCTTCTTGCTTCATGGAAAAATCTTCTGAACTCCTTATGAATCTTACATGTCCAAAATTACAAGATTTCAGATGGTATAAAGACGTTTTCCTCCAAAAGGTCATGTTACGAGAAGACTGTAGTTCAACTTTCTGGAAAGAAAGATTTATTGCATATGGTTCGTAAATCTATCAAAGATGAATATTCAATGATGCCATATGAAGATCTCACATATGGACAACTTATTGAATTTATCAATAAAGAGTGATTAGCTCATTGCAATGATCTAAAACTCAAAGTAAAACTCAAGTTTGATCGAATGGAAGAAAGAAAAGAACTTGTTTTTTTTGTGAACAATATGGATATAAACATATCCACCTTCCTTCCAGAAGTTTTAAAAAACCCCAAAAGAATTTCAAAAATAAAAAATTTTACAAAAAAACCTTCTCACCAGATTACTACAAAAAAAAAGAAAGAAAAATCCAAATAGGTTTTACAACTATAATAAATACAAAAGAAAACGTGATGATTTCAAAAAAGATAAGTTCTTTAAAGATCCCCCTCTTCGTGATTCCTCAAGTACTACTTGTTGAAAATGTCAAAAGAAATGACATTATGCTAACAAGTGTCATTTGAAAGGAAAAATCAATAATCTTCGAATTGATAATGAACTAAAAGCCCAGCTTTTAAACCTTATCAATTCCTTATCCGATTCCTCTGAAACCGAAGATTCAGATTATAGCAATGAATCATCTTCCTCTTCTCAATCTTCTAGTTCAAAGAAAATCTGTAATTGCAAAGATAATTATATTTGTGACACTAATTCAATCAATGTTCTAACTTCAGAAAAGAAGTTAATTCAAGAGATTATCAGTCAAATTCAAGACCTTGATCTTAAAAAAAATTCACTCTTTTAATTGAACCAGAAGAAAAGCAAGAAGAAAAAATTCCTCAAATGAATTATAATATCAAAGATGTTTTCGATAGGTTTAAAAAACTCAATAAACTTTCTTCAAGTCAAGATTTACGTGGAGAAGTCAACCAAATGAAAGGACAAATATCTCAACTTGAAAAACAGTTGACTGATCTCAAGTTTGAAGTCTCAATTATTAAAGCTTACTCTCATTCTCTTGGAAAAGGAAAAGATAAGCTTCAAACCTCTTCATCTAGATCTTCGTCTTCTACCTCCTCTTGTGAAGATGAAAAGAGTAGTCAAATTTCTTTCCAAATACAAACCCCAATTGATGAAGAAAGCTCAGTGAATGGCATTAGTCAAATTCGTTTACAAAAATGGTATACTTGTGCAACAATTATAATCGATAAAAAATATAAAATCAAAACTAGCGTTCTGTGAGATTCAGGAGCTGATCAAAATTGTATTAGGAATTAGGAAAGGACTCGTTCCTATCATATATTTTGAAAAAACCATTGAGAATCTTTATGGTGCTAGTGGCAAGAGTCTTAATATCAAGTACAAACTTACAAAAACCTATGTTTGTAATGGAAACGTTTGTTTCAAAAGTAATTTCTACCTGATCAAAGATCTTGACCAAGAAGTCATTCTTGGTACTCCATTTTCTTATTCAGTTGTATCCCATTTTAGTTACTGAAAAAGGATTAAAATCCAAATATCTCGATCAAGAGATATTCTTCAAATTCACCATTCATCCTTCAATCAGGGATATCAATCTAATAAAAGAACATTCAATTACAAAAATCATCAATAATATTAATCTAAAAAAACAACACATTAAATATTTGAAAGAAGATATCAAGTTTTCAAGGATGTTAGAACAATTAGAAACCAGACAAGTCAAAGATCAAGTCAAAGATCAAATTGTTAAAATTGACAAAGCCATTAGAACTGAAGTTTGTTCTACCATACCTAATACCTTTTGGAATAGGAAGAAACATATTGTTACTCTTCCCTATATCCCCAATTTCAACGAAAACCAAATACCAACAAAAGCAAGACCAATTCAAATGAACAAAGAACTCTTAGATGTTTGTACAAAAAAAATCAAAGATCTCCTTGAAAAATGTTTAATTAGGCCTAGCAAGTTCCTTTGGAGTTGTGTTGCCTTCTATGTTAATAATCATGGTGATATCGAGAGAGGTGCCCCTAGGTTAGTTATCAACTTTAAATCTCTTAATAAAGTCTTACAATGGATTAGATATCCAATGCCTCAGAAAAAGGATCTTTTCAATCGACTTCTCAATGCTGTCATTTTCTCAAAGTTTGATTTAAAGTCAGGATTTTAGCAAATTCAAATCAATGAAAAGGATAGGTACAAAACGTCATTCAATGTCCCTTTCGACCAATACGAATGGAATGTCATGTCATTTGGTCTCAAGAATGCCCCCCCCCCCCCCCCCCTCCCGAATTTCAAAAAATTATGAACGACATTTTCAACCCTTATCAAAATTCTCAATAGTGTATATAGATGATGTCATTATCTATTCTGATAGTATAGAACATCATCTTAAGCATCTTCAAATTTTTCTTTCAATTGTTAAAAAGAATGGTCTAGCCGTGTTCGAAAAGAAGATAGTCTTATGTTAGACTAAGATTAAGTTTTTAGGACATGAAATTTTTAGGGGTACAATTACTCATATCAAACGAAGTCTCGAGTTTGCCTCTAAATTTTTAGACCAAATTCTTGATAAAACAAGTCTTCAAAGGTTCTTAGGATGTGTCAATTACATTTCTGATTTCATCCCAAACATTAGACAAATTTGTAAACCACTTTACAAGAGGCTTCGGAAAGCCCCACCTACCTGGTCAGACAAACATACTGAAGCAGTGAGACTTGTCAAACAAAGCGTCAAATCTCTCACATGCCTCAATATTGTCAATCCAAAAGCCTCACTCATTGTTGAAACCAATGCTTCTGATATTGGTTATGGAGGAATCCTGAAACAATCAATTGATCACCAAAAGGAACAACTTGTTCATTATCATTCTGGCATTTGGCTTGGTCCTTAAAAGAACTATTCAATTTTCAAAAAGGAGTGTCTTTCGATTGTGTTATGTATTTCAAAATTTCAAGATGATTTAATCAATAAAACTTTTCTTGTTAGAACAGATTGCAAGGCTTCAAAAGATGTTTTACAAAAAGATGTCAAAAATCTCATTTCAAAACAAATATTTGCCGGATGAAAAAGCAATTTTATCATGTTTTGATTTTTCAATTGATTAACAAAGATAAGAATAATTCATTGCCAAATTTCTTAATGAGAGAATTCTTACAGGATAGATATGTCAAAGAAAACCATCAGCAAAGGCAGAACCCCTGAGGAATATCTCCTCGAAAGTTCAAGCTCAAAATCTACTCAAGCATTATCTTCTCAAAAATCCAAAGGTATCTCTGTTTCCTCGAATCCCTTCACGGTTCTTGAAACTCTTCCCTCACAAATAAAAGTTCATTTGAATTACAAAATACTCTCAAACCTGATATTGTTCCTGGATCAGGTAAACTCCTAGATATCTACACTCAAAAATTTCAATATTTTACAAAAGGAACCCGTCCTTCAAGTTACTGAACTCGAGAATGAATGGGCCAAATATCCTTCCTTCGAAGAATGCCTTTCAAGGATTTTTCCTCATTTTCTTAAGGATGATGATCCTTTCAATTTTCTAAATAAAAAATACCAGGTTCTCAATGAATTCTACTTCCTTCCACAAACAATCCATCAATCATGAATGTGGTATAAAACAATCATCAAAGTCACAAAATCAGCCCTTATCTCTCATACCGCCAATAAACCAAATACTCATTAGATCGATTTTTCAAAAATTAAAATTCTTCAAGTTCTCACTCTTTCCTATTGGAATCAAGAACCATGGGAAACAAAGACTTTTTCTCTCAAGAATGGTAAAAAATCATCTTTCTCCTATCATGATTACATCAAAGCCTAATATAACATTCTTTATTGCAGGCCTTCAAGTCATTTATGGTTCATCTTGTTTGACCAAAATTGTCCAAATATATTTCTAAAATGGTTTCAATCTTGGTGGATCTATTTCGGTTCTACTGAAGAAATCCTTCCCAACTGTACTCTCGAAGGATTCAATCTCTTTAAAAACAAAGGTCTCAATCATACTTCTTAAGAAGATCTCATTTTCCAGTTTTGCAAAACTTTCGAAGTTGCCTGGATCTTCTGTTGAGATTTTCAAATTTTCCATACTTCAGATAGTGCATTCTCTTTCAAACGTATTGTTCGCATGTGCAATGTCAAATGATGGGAAAAGTTCAATGAATCAAATGCATGTTCCAAAGCCGTTCAATCAGGGATCAATGTTGTGAAAATATTGTGATTGCAAGTGTACAAAATCGCACAAAAGTAATAAAGTGGATCTATTGAGTTCGGATTATCGTTTCCACGAAGACTGTCTTATTTATGTATTAGTTCAATTAATCTTTATTGATTAATCTGTAGAAAGCACTTTAAAATATACTGATTTGAGAAATTTTAAACTAGAACTTTAGATTTTTCAAAATAAGAAAAATAATGTAATAACTTATGTGAAAGCGAAAATCAATAATTTAGAAAATATGGTTATTAAAGAGCTTGGACAAACGAATTCACTTAGTTATCATCTCTAATTCCTC
The DNA here is from genome assembly GCA_030279155.1 of Forsythia viridissima. NCBI lineage: Eukaryota > Viridiplantae > Streptophyta > Magnoliopsida > Lamiales > Oleaceae > Forsythia > Forsythia viridissima. The sequence continues at coordinate 45,572,014 of CM059042.1, forward strand.
CTCTCAAAATTTATTCCTAAAGTTGTATTCGGTCACGAATTTAACCTAATTTACCTCTCTCGAGTTCAAATTAGTCCTATCTAATTAAGTCAACTTAGGCAGTCAGAATGGTCCTTAATTAGATGTATTCATTCTCTTAAGAATTCAATTCAGACCGCAGCAATAATAAAAGTGTATTTCTACCTTTTAACTAATTACCAGATTTTACTACGTGGTCTAGATTAATAATTTATTTCTCAGTTAATTACAATCCACAAAATCAATGAAATAATGGCCAGTTATTCCAAGTATTAAGAAAAGAAGCAAAATCAAATACTTAAACAATTTATAAGTCAAAACTTGATGTTCGAAATTAAATAATTAAAACTAGGCTACATCATTCATCCAAACATTAAATTTAGCTATTCATGATTCGGGAGAAAGAAAGCGTTAAAAGATTTGAATATATAACCGGATTTTGAATGAAAGGGGAAAAGATGTTGAATATCTTGCACCAAGATATCTTGATCTTCTTGATCTTAGTTCTTCGTTTTCTTCGCCGTTCTTTTATCCGTCTTCTCTTGTCTTCTCAAAGAATTAACCCATTATTTTACCCTAGGTTAGGTCTTTATATAGTATTTTACTAATTTTGAAACTCATGTACGTGAAAAGACGAAAAAGGCCTTGACTAGAATTAAAAATAAGTAAAAAACGTCCAGACGGAATTTCCACGCGTTGCCGCGGCAAACGGCAAGAAATTCCAGAAATTGATTTCAATCCATATTTGCACACTTGGTCCTCCAAGGTTCAACATATATACAGTTTGGTCATTCTTCATAATTTGTCCTCTTTAGTCCTCTTATTTGCAACTCAAATCCTTCAACTTTGGATTTTGTCTTCTTTAGTCCTCTTATTTCTTCTTTTATTTTAATTTAGTCCTCTTTTATTTGCAACTCAAGTCTTTCAACTTTTAGATATTTACAAGTTGATCCCCACATCCAAGTCTTCGTACAACTTCAGTCCTTTTTTTTTGCCTAGTTTGCTTTATTTTTCTTCAATTCTATCCGATCTCGAGTTTTTACCTAAAACAATTAAATCAACACATAATTAAGTAAAAAATCACTTAAGAGTACTTACAATCGTCCACTTTTGATGGTCCATATAAGTGTAAAACCACACTTATCAATCAACCAACACGTTAAAACCAAAGTAGGAGGCAACTCCTCTCAAAGCGACTTCCTTGTAGAGAAAACAGAAATCATGGCCTAACTTGCAAAATGCTCGGATCTAGAAGAGTTTGCAATCTTGGCCCACAAAGTCGCATCAATGACAAAGGCCGAGTCCAGTAAAAGGTTCTGTTGCCGCCTCTAAAGTGGGTTCAGATCCTGACTTTGTTCAAAATAATGAAGATGACTGCTATGGAGCATATTTCTTTGAAGAATAATCTTATCCCTTTATCATTACTTTGCTGAAAAGCAAAGAAAAACTGTAAATAGATTTTCAAAAAAAATCTGATTTCGGCTCAAAAGTAGAATCTTCAATAGTAACATCAATCCACAATCTTTTCAAAAAGCAAACAGTGACAACATCCAGCAATAGTTTAATGGCCGATAACTTTTCCAAAAGATGAACAATATCCCTCAATTATCGGTCTACTTTTCCAAAAGCAGAGTTTCTCTTCCAAGCATCCAAGGTCCAAAAGTCTATATAAGGAGACGTCTTTCTTTTGTATAGATAGTGTAATTTTCCAATTATCTTTTCATATTTTGAAATTTGTAAGTATAAAAGGTTTTTCAATTCTTCATGTCATGTATTTTCAACAGTTTCAATCTCTGTCAATTATCTTATTGAATGTTCAATTGAAGCTTTTTTCAATTATCTTATTGAATGTTCAATTGAAGCTTTTTTCAAATATATTTCTCAAGTTCATGATTTAGATCATTTGCATGATGTTTATGATTAGTTTGCCCCAAGTTTTCATAAATATTTTTCATCATTTGAATCATGGCATCTCAAGCGTATTATTTTAGACAATCGAATCGAATATCTCCGCAGTCAACATTTTCTTTCTCATTATATATAAGGTGAATTTTTTAAATGACCATGTCAAACCCACGGAATCGCAGAAGAGCCTAATTTATACCAAATAAGTTTTAAAGGCCTCTTTTAAACAAAAAAGACATAAATGCCCTTACTTACTCATGAATGTTAACAGGCCATCTGTTAACATATGGTCGGTTAACAGACCATAAGTTTGTTAACAGGTGTCTATTAACAGACTATTAACAGGCATGTTGGTTTGTTAACAGACCAAAAGGGCCTGTTAACAGATTCTGTTAATAGACCTAGAATCTGTTAAGTCCAAAATTGGCCTTAACAGGTGTTCATACCTGTTAACAGACCCATGGTCTGTTAACAGGTGTGAACATATGTTATAAATTTATATAAAAATTAATGGACCTGTTAATGGTCTGTAGGTGTGAACATATGTTATAAATTTATATAAAAATTAATGGGTCTGTTAACAGGTGTGAACATATGTTATAAATTTATATAATTATAACTAATTTTTTCAGTTAATTCACATCAAATGAATTCAGATTTGTAGAAATTTAAAGAAAAATTACAATTCATACTCAGGTTTATACATATTTTTATGATTTATACTACAAAATTCACAATTTCTACTGTGAATTAAAAGAAGAAGTTAGAGAATGATAAATTTCTACTTGGAAATGAAATTTCTTACATAAATGAAATAGGTTGGATTCTAACATTGAAATTGGTAAGATTCTAACCTTGAAATCTTCTCCTTTTTCACAGACAAATAAATTTGAAATCGTTTGAAATGATTATAAGCGGGAAAGAAAACAATATTATATTTGGTAATTTATACACCAAAATGGGTCAACGGCCATATTGGATAATTGGCCGGGTCATTTAGCGCCATTCCCACTTTTATATATATATATATATATATATATATATATATATAGAGAGAGAGAGAGAGAGAGAGAGAGAGAGAGAGAGAGAGAGATGACAATTCTTTAATTTTTGTGTCTTACTTATATTTATGTTGTTTTCATTTTCGTTGTCAAATTAGATATGATTAATAAAAAAAAACATACACAAAGAATATTGTTTACAAGAAATTACTACTCCAACAAATGTACAAAATATTATATAGTCAATTATTACCACTATTATGTAGTCAATCATGGTTCAAATTACTATTCGTATTAATTATCACTATATAAAACTCAGGAAAATGATCTCTTGCCCCTTGGGGGCAAGAAATCCTTGCCCACCTGCTGAGGTGTCAGCAGGTGGACAAGGATTTCTTGCCTCCAAGAAGCAAGAGATCAAGACTCATAAAACTCATATTTGATTGCAATTGTATTTCTATAAATATAAATAAAACATCAGCATCGAACAATACAATACAACATGTTATCAACAATCATATTTTTTTATCTTTATTGCAATTGCTACTTTAACATTTTAATTATTAATAATTAAAAAATAAAAAAATTGAAAATATTAAAATTGACAATATAATTACAAAAGCACATGCAACGCACGCGTGTCTAACTAGTTTATAAATTTTCTCTGCGCATGTATAGTTAATTCACAACCGGTTGTCATATAATCAATACCTTGAACAATTAATTAATTTATGATTATGTAAAATACAGTATAATCTCTAATAATTAATGAGGTTGGGACCATACAAAATCTATTAGTTAAAAGAGTTATTAATTTATCGATAAATTAATAATTTTCTAAATTTATAGAGTGCATTATGATTCAATAAGTATACATCTAACAATCTAATTTAATTGTATTATACTAATTAAGCTGTTGTGATCCAAAAAAAAAAAAAAATACATCGTCAAGAGTTTCGTCTAGATTAAGAAGTTTTGTTAGATGGAGTTACTCGATAAAATTTATATTTCATTTACATATTTAAATATTATTTTATTTTTATTTCATGAAAGTAAAAGACATGACATCTAAACAGCATTATTGAGTTATAGATAGAATTCATTAGACTAATTTTGAACTTAAGTATCTATTCATTAGAAATTAATGTCACGTGAATTGTAAGTCTTTCAATTTGAATGTCACTTAAATGGCGACACGTAGAATGTATTGGAATAAGAAAATCTTAAAATTGAGTTGAAATTGGACTTGTTTTCATTTAAATTTTTAATATATCTATTTAGATTACACATTCAACTATGTTTAGATCGCCTTTCTAATTTTGGTAGCGGCCTTGAAGGGGATTTACAAGTCTGGAAAATAGCAACATAGTTTCACCAATCTATTGCTCTTGTTGAATTTTCGCCTCAAATCTTCCAAATACAGCATTTTGGTTCCAATGTTCTATTGATGTTGCACTTATGGTTTGAAATAAGATTTTTGTTCAAGTTACCTTTAAAATGACATTTGAGGAGGAGCACATCTTATTTTTTCAATGTTATAGAAGGTAAATACACAAATAATTAAATAAATAAAATAAGAAAGAAAAACAAAACGTAAAGGAAAAATAAAAGAAACAAATTTGGATGGAAACACATCAAAATGTTTTGTTTTGAGAGGTTGGAGATGAAAATGCAAAAATCAATAAGTTGGGGACCTCTGCTGCAATTGGCATAACATAATCTTGAAATTGGACTAAAAAGATTGGACTTGTTCACATTTAAGTTTGAGATAATTGCATATTTTGTCCCCAATCTTTCAAAAACGTTGGAGACATGCTCCTAATCTTAAAAAATAGTACCACACATCCGAACATTTAAACAAATAGCATTGTAGGTCCCTCTTGACAGTTTCCGTCCGTTTTCTCTGTTAAAATTCTCAATTGGGCTGCACGCACTTTCTTTCTTCAAATTAAGCGTTTGGAATTGTAGGATGATGTGCTTTTTTTCAATTCACTTTTTTCGTTCTCCTCTTTTCTCAAAAATCATTTCACAAACACTCTCTTCAGTTCATGCCCTAATCATCGAAACTATTTTCCAGTTTCAGGCCAATGGATTCAATTAGACCCTGCCCACCTCCAACAGAATGCAAGATTTTCAAAAAATTGAGATAAAAATTTCAACTGAAAGGACTTGAATATATGAGTTCGTCTTTATTGATTTAGCAATTGGACAGCACAAGACACATGCTTTTGTTGTAAGCATATACTGCATCATCATAGACATGAACTCATCCAGCATCATCATTCTTCTTCTTCTTTTTCTTGAATTTTTTGTTTACTGAAATATTATTTTCTCATTCATGTAGTCCTTTGGTCAAGTACAATTCTTTGAAGATGGATATTTGAAGCTTTTTGGTAAATCAATTTCCTGTTTTCTCATGGGCAGATCTATACAGAAGCTAAAAAAAATTTGGGTCGAGTTAATATAAGGAAAATTTTATAATTTTCACATAAAAAATTTCTTTTTTAAGATAAAAAAAAATTCTTTTTCCTATACTAGACTCCAGCACAGGATAGCACCCTGTATCCGCCACTACCTTTTCTACAGCTGAACTTTAAACATGTTTTTTGTTTTGACAGATGAAATCTTGAATTGCAGAATCAAGGACAATTACTCAGTACTTTGCACACAAGAATGCCAAAAAGGGAACCACATTGATAATCCATGATTCAAACAAGATGGCAATCCATTCAGAATGGAAAGAAGTTGAAGCCCAGAGATGTGATCCTCAAGCATCCAAGTTGAAGAGAGTATTTGTTAAATGATTTTGGAGAAAAGATGAGAAGAAAAAAAGTGAATTAAAAAAATGCACATCATCTTGCAATTTCAATTGCTTAATTTGGAGAAAAAAAGCGCGTGTAGTCCAATTGAGAACTTTAACAGAGAAAACGGACGGAAACTGTCAAGAGGGACTTATGATGTCTATTTCTTCAAACGTTGGGGATGTGTGGTGCTATTTTTTAGAATTATGGGCATATTTCTAATATTTTTGAAAGGTTGGAGACCAAATATGTAATTATCTATTTATGTTTTTGATGTTTCTATTTTAAATAGAAATTAAAGGCGTTTGATTATCGTGTTTGCACTTTTATGTAAAATCTCTAAATTGCTGTCTTTACCATACCCTGTTAACTATATTCTCGCGGCGCTTGATACTTTTTGTTAGAGACCGAATTCATTGGGGGTACAAACATATTTATGAAATGCTAAAAATCTAAAGATGTTTTCGGTATTTGATTAACTTGAGACCGATTTTTTTGTTAGAGACCGAATATTTATACGACGATGACCAAATTAATTGTTGAATATGTATAATTAACAACAATTATTGTGTCGTTAAAATATATTTACCACTAAATAAATAATTTTAAAAAGGAAACTTGTCAATTCATCGTTCAAAAGCGTATTTAACAATGCCATTTTGTCGTTAAAATATTTGTCGTTGATTCTCCTTTTTATTTTTTGGTAGTATCCGGTTTTATTTGAAATTAATCAAGTTATTTAACGTATATTATGTTACAATATATCAGAAATAGAAACTTTTTTCAAATTTCTTTTTTTTAAAATTTGGTGTCCAAACTACAAATTTTGTAGTATTTGTATAAATGAGATGCTTTGAGTGCATAGCTAGATGAAAACAAGAAAATGTTGCATTGATAAAATGAGGAGAAAGTTCATATTTTGCAACGCTTGACATTATAAATTATGTTTTAGAAAATATTGTTATATCATAAATATAAATTAAATTATTTTAGTTCAATTGAGTTTGTAACACGTATGTGCGGAATTTTTACTTTGACGATTTATTATGCACAAATTGATTATGAAAATTTGAAAATATAAAAGTAAAACAAGTTATGAGCTCGAAATCTACTAAACTCTATAATTTGAGGGGTAAGATTGGAATTTCTAAAGAGTTTGACATTTATATTTATGAGCTTGAAATCCATTAAAATTTATTAAAATCATTAGAAATCCACGAGTTATATATTCGGACATTTAGAATTCTAAATAATATATTCACTACAAGAAATAGTGTCTATTGCGGCGACATCAATTGCGACGACAACACGTCGTCCCTATTGGTACTGTACAATAGAGACGACAAAGAAATATCGTCGCTAAAAGTTCAAAACTTATAAATAATGCATTGTCGTTATTACTTGTAATTTATAACGACGTCTTTTAATGTCATCGCTAACTACTTTCGGAAACGGCGGGAACAATTTGCACCATTTTGTTGCACAAATAGCGACGACATATAACTACTTTCGGAAACGGCGGGAACAATTTGCACCATTTTGTTGCACAAATAGCGACGACATATGTCGTCGCAATAGAGTTGTGGATGATCTTGTCAGTCACGTGAATAATGATTTTTCTCGTAACATATGATGAGATATATTGCGACGACTATTGTCGTCACTATAGACCTGTATATATTTAGGCGGGAAAATTGGCGCCCATTTCTTGTTTGTAGCGACGACATCTGTCGTCGCAATATACGTATTGATAACTTTGATTGACACGAGAGGTATTAATTTCCTCGTAATATGGGAAGAATTCTGTAGCGATGACTTACTTATATAGCGACGACAAATGTCGCTGCTATAAAGTCTTCTTTTTCTTCTCCCCATCCCCACAGTTCTGTATTGTATCATTGTGAAAATATTTTTTTTTCTTCCCATCAGCATAAATACTTGTAATTCTATTGTTTTTCTCCATAATCATCTTTTTTACATTTCATTTCTTCATCTCTATTTATTATCCTTACTGTATTTGTAAAAATATAGTATTTTTCAAGTATGGATATTGATAAAACTTGAAAAACAATTAGAAATCGCACAAAATATGCAGATTTTCAGAATGGTTTGTAAGCATTTATAAACACGGTGAGGCTATACGTAAATGACAGGGGAATGATTAAATGTTCGTGCAAAAAATATATAAACGGTCTCACACATCCATTGGAAATTGTCGAGGCTCACATATATATCATGACGAGACCGATGTTCATACTGCGAATGTGTATGACAGAATGAGCGAGCTGGTGTGGATGATAAGATGATGGATGTCGTGGACGACGTAGCTGGTGATGAGCATGCAGGTACAAGCACCGATGGTTACTATGACGAATTGTTTCAGGCTCTGCATTCAGAATTGTACCCGAGAGTTTTATCATTTTCGTCCTTAAATTTTTTAGCAAAGTTGATGCATATTAAGGTTATGAACAAATGGACAAACAAGTCTGTCGATGATCTTTTGAAATTGCTGAAGTTAGTTTTCTCAAACATAAACCTGGTTGACTCCCACTACGAAGCTAAGAAGCTGATGACGAAGCTTGTTTTGGGTTACAAATCTATTCATGCCTGTAAGAACGACTGTGCACTGTTTTAGGGTGAACATGCTGATAGACAAACTTGTCCGATTTGCTAGGAAAGTCGTTGGGTGCACACTTATAGGAAAATAAACAGGAAGAATGTTCCGCATAAGTTGTTGCGATATTTTCCCTTGGCCCCCAGACTAAAACGTATGTTCGCGACGAAGGATACTGCAAAACTCATGCGGTGGTACAGTATAGGAAGGTCTAGGGACGACAATGATGAAATGCAGCATCCCGTTGATGGAGAGGCATGGCGGAATTTTGACATGAAACATCCATTGTTCGCAAGTGAGATCAGGAATGTCAGGTTAGGTTTGGCCGTAGATGGATTCAATCCATTCGGTGACATGAGTCTAGAGTACATCATGTGGCCAGTAGTTGTAACAGTTTACAATTTACCAACATGGTTATGCATGAAGCCCGAATACATTATGCTTACTCTGTTGATACCTGGTCCTAAAGCACTAGATAAGGACATTGATGTATTTTTACGACCATTAGTAGACGAGTTGAAGGAGTTGTGGGCCGATGGGATTGACACGCATGACGCTGGAACCAACAACATGTCGGTATTCAGACTGCGTGTAGCGTTGTTGTGGACTGTTAACGATTTACCAGCGAGAAGTAGTTTGTTGGGTTGGAGTGGTCAGGGATACATGGCATGTCCTACATGCAACGAGGATACTCTTTTAGTCTGTGTAATAGGTAAGACAGCTTATGTGGGTCACCGTCGGTTCCTGCCATCCAGGCATCATTTTTGGAGCAATTTGGACTTTTATGGGAGGACAGAGAGGCGACCACATCCATGTCGGTTAACGCCTATAGACATTTTAGCACAGTTAAGCAGTGTCAGATATAGAAGTCCAGAAAAGTACCATAACTACTGGGGTGTTACAATTCGGAGAAGTGATAACGAGCTAAATTGGAGAAAAAAGAACATTTTCTGTAAGTTGTCATATTGGACTTCTACAGAGCTCAAACATAACATCAATGTCATGCACGTAGAGAAAAATGTTTGGGATAGCTTGCTCGGCACAATTATGGACGATCCATTCAAGTCAAAGGACACAGTCAATGCAAGGCGTGATCTGATGCAATTAGGGATCAAAAGAGAGTTGCACTTGTATCAGAATGGAAATAGGTGGATGAAGTTTGCCGCATGTTACACTATGTTGTCTGCAAATCGTAAGAAGTTTTGTAAATTTATTCGATCGATTAAGTTTTCAGATGGCTTTGCTTCTAATCTTCGAAAGAATATTGCTCCTAATGACAGTCGTATTATCGGGTTGAAGTCATATGATTGCCATATTATCATACAACGGTTATTGCCAGTCGGATGTCGAGCGTTCTTGAATAAAACTATTTTTACGGTAATTATTGAACTGTGCACGTTCTTCAAGCAGCTTTGTGTAAGAACGGTAAAGGTTAGCGACATGATGGCTTCCCACGATCACCTGGTACTCATTCTCTGTAAGTTGGAACGAATCTTTCCGCCAGCCTTCTTCAACATCATGATTCACCTCGTAATGCATTTGCCAGAAGAGGTAATCCTTGGAGGTCCGGTGCACATGAGATGGATGTATCCATTTGAGCGATACCTGAAGAAATTGAAGGGCTACGTCAGAAATCGAGCTCGGCCCGAGGGATCAATAGCTGAAAGGCATGTTGTGGACGAGGCATTAACTTTTTGTTCGAAGTACTTCGAGGATATAGGAACAAGGTTCAACTGACCAGACAGAAACGAGGACGCTAGTGTTCAACAGACACAACTTTCTGTTTTTCAGTCGCAGTGTCGCCCACTTGGGAAGAAGTCACCAACGACGTTTCCTACTCATGTTGAAAATCAAGCGATTTTTTACGTCCTGAACAACTATTATGAAGTTGAGCCATTCTTGCAGTAAGACGGCGTTTATGGATTATTATTCATTTATCTCGAATAAACTTTGTCATTTGAAACGAACTAATGAACTTTGATCTTCCATGCTTTGTACAGAGAACATATGCAGGAGCTACTAAACAATGGTTGTCCAAACATCGAACTAGTGCACAGAAGAGACTTTCACGGTTGGTTCTACAGAAAGGTAAATGAACAACGACCGAATAAATTTCAAAATTTTCTACATTCTTTATTTCGATAACTGAGAATAATCATCGTCATGCAGGTATATGCAATGTGCCAAAGCCACAGCCATCAAGTTTCTCATGAGTTGTTTTCGTTGGCCAGTGGATGTTACCAGCAGGTTATGTCATACATGGCTTATGTTGTGAAAGGAGTTTAGTTCTTGACATATGATCGTGATATTCGAAGAAAAACTCTGAACAGTGGTGTGTCCGTCCCAAGAACTGGAGGTAAGGTTTACTACGGGCAGCTGCAAGAGATACTCGAGCTCCAATATGGATCGAAACTTTCAGTTTATCTGTTCAGATGCAAGTAGTTTAAGTGTGATGGAAGACGGATGGTAACTGAGAATAACGTTACCAGTATTGACATCAGCGCATAGGCATTCAAGGATGATTAGTTCATACTTGTTAGCTGTACAACAAGTATTCTACATTGAAGATCCTTCTCGTAGTTCGAACTGGCGAGTAGTACAAATAGTCCATCACAGGAGGACGTGGGATATGATGAGATATAACATCACAGAGATAGACCTATTCCACAATTCAAATGTATACATAAATTCAAAGTTTATGGACTTATTTGAAATAAAATAAGTTCAGAGACCAATTCATCAATCAAATTAAACTTATTCAAAATTTGACTAAAACTCAAAGTTTAGGAATTTATTTGAAATAAAATAAGTTTAGGGACCAATTCATGATTCAAATTAAACTTATTCAAAATTTGACTAAAATTCAAAGTTTAAGAACTTATTTGAAATAAAATAAGTTTAGGGACCAATTCATCAATCTAATTAAACTTATTCAAAATTTGACTAAAATTCAAAGTTTAGGGACTTATTTGAAATAAAATAATTTTAAGGACCAATTCATGAATCAAATTAAACTTATTCAAAATTTGACTAAAATTCAAAGTTTAGAGATTTATTTGAAATAAAATAAGTTTAAAGACCAATTCATCAATCAAATTAAACTTATTCAAAATTTGACTAAAATTCAAAGTTTAGGGACTTATTTGAAATAAATTGAACGTTTAGGGATCTATTTGAAATAAATTAAAAGTCCATGGACCTATTCGTAAACAAACCATAACTTATTAGAATTTACATGAAAAATATCAAAGTTTAGGGACCTATTTGATATAAATTAACAAGTTAAAACTTATTAAAAATTACTAAAAAATTCAAAGTTCAGGACCTATTTGAAATAAATTCAAAGTTTATGGACCAATTTGTTATAAATTCGAAGTTGAGGGACCTATTAAACACATTAAAACTTATTACGAATTTAACATAATTTCAAAGTGTACGGACTTAGGAAAATAAAAATAGTTTAGGGACCGATTCATGGACAGAGGTTTCAGAGGAGCAGCGTGCACGGTTACGTAGCATTATCGAGGTATTTACTTACATTAGTTTTATTATTAGTGCAGTCAATAAATAATTGTTTTATGTAATATACATTAACATAATTTTTTTCACTCTTGCAGAGCTACTAAGATCTGTAGGGTGATCGATCGCCCGACGAGTATCGGGCGGTCTGTGCCGTTGTAGATCGCCTGGCGGTCGATCGTTATCGCGATTACAAATTCAAGACACATAATCACTTAAAAGCGCATGGACCCAGTCAACTATATGGCGAGATGTCTGCCGAGGACTGGCAGAAGTGCATTGACTTCTTCACCAGTCCTACTTTCGTGGTACATATTGTTTATTTATTTTTTACGATTTTTTAAAATAATTTTTTAACTATTAAGTTTTTTGCTAATCAATTAGTTTTTATACCTTCAGGAACGGTCCTCGTAAAATAAGGTCAATCGGGGTAAGGCTAAATACCCAAGCGTGCAGGGGTTGAAGAGCTTCTCTGCCAAGCGTTACGATGAGGTACAACTAAAATTTTCAATATCATTATACAAATCTACACTACATTACGTAAAAATGTCTACTAACTACATTTCATGTTTAAATTGTCGTAGCGGGACCCCAAGACCCAGCAGTGGCCGGAAATTATTGATTCGTTTCGGACGTTTCACATATTCTAGGATGGCAATTGGGTGAACCCGCATGCGGCTAGTGACTATGTGAGGACTTTTAAATGATGTTAATATAATTTTATCTGATATGATATTATTATTTATTATTATTTTTTCACTAAACAAGATAAACTTGTTGAGTTGAGGGAGACTCAACATACACAGGTCGCCTCCAGTAGCGCGTCGTTAGAGGAGCGTGCTATTGCAAAGGAGGTTCTCGAAGAACGACGAGGCCATGTTCGTGGGGTTGGAAGGGTTCTGAAGGCACCTCTCCCTCCCTAGATTCGACTGCTGCATCGAAGACCCCACAAGGAACTTCTCATCAGTTCTCTGGAGACCCCCAGAATAACGATTCTCGATTTGACATGTATGAGGCTCAGCTACACCGAATGCAGCGGAAAATTGAGTTTCTTAAAAATAACATACCAGTGGTTGTGTCTGAGTAGGACGAAAACGAGGATGAGGACGAGGGTTTGGGGGATCTGTAGATTTTTAGAATTTTTTTATACATTATTTCAAATATTTGAAAAAGAAAATTTTAAAAAAAATTCAAAATATTTATAGCGGCGACATTGTCGTCGCTGTATTAAAACAAATCATTTAGTACTAGCGAAGACTGTCTCGTTGCTAATAATTGTTGTATATAAAAGATAATAGCGACGTATTTCGCGTCGCTACTATTTCAGATAATAGCGACGACTATAGCAACGACACTGTCGTCCATTTTTATCTATTTTCGAGATATAGACTACGACAATGTTGCGGAGAAATTGTTGTCACTATAGATTCAAATATATGTAGTGACGATATAATGTCATCACTATTAATCTAGAGACACTACACTATTGCGGCGACATTTAGCGACGACTTTGTCGTCTCTATACATGTAAAGAGATGACTATGGATCCTTCAGTGACAACTTATATCGCCAGTATTGACCTCTTTTCTTGTAGTGATTATGTTGACACTTTAAATTATATGAATTTTTAAAATACATTAAAATATGAGTTAAAGAGTTCCTAAATATAAAATTAAAAGTTTCTTCTAAGTTCAACTTATAAGCTTATAATAGCATGATCGGTCGAGCTTAAAACTTGAAAGTAAATAAAAGTCATTTTTAAGTAATGTTTTATTTACAAACATGTTTAGTTATGATATTTTTTCTTACTTTTTAAAGTAAAAGAAAGTCACTTATTTTAAAGCAACTCTTACATTACTGTAAAAATAAACAACTTGATTATTTTCAACTTTAACCAATAAAATAAATTATTTTTAATTTTTGCTTATTTTCTTTTACATAAAAGTTTTAAGTTTAGCCAAACATTCTCTTAAACCAGCGTCACCTATTTTTTTGCTTAATATTTTTTAGCCAAACATTCTCTATTATTAATATTTCATTAATGACGCAGAAAATTTCCAATTCTCTTGGAGGTTACTCTTCCACATAGTGGAATTAAATGTAGCTACTTAGGGTGTGTTTGATTGGTTTCCATAGAAAATGGTGGAAAATGAAAATATTTTCCATATAAGGTGGAAAAAAAAATCCACCAAATAGGTAAGAAAATATTTTCCAAGAAAGTGGCCAAAAGTGTGTTTTAGTTGATTGTACCTTAAAAATCATTTTTATTTTTCATGTGCAATCAAACAACAAAAGGTGGAAACATTTTTCCATGAATGTGACAATATTTTCTATGGATGTGACATTTTCTATGGAAAATGTGCCAATCAAACACACCCTTAGTTCTTAAATTGATTGAATGTGACACTCTTATTTGAATTGCTTAGTTTTGAACAAGTGTTAGATCAGGATGAATGATACTACGTACACGTACACGTACTCGTTGAATATCTTGTCGGGTCCTTGATGCTAATGAATTAGGATATCGATATGATAAAAATCTAATTTGTTAGCTAGTGAGTTTGACTTTCCTCCACTCAAGTAATTGGAACTGTCCAAGAGAATATTTTGTTTACTACAGAACTTCGTTCTAAAGTTGCACAAATCTTTTGTTTAGACTAGTTTTGGCCCCGTGCGTTGCACGTTTGTAAAAAATGTAGTGAAAAGTTTTAGGTTGAAACGATACGAACTTTTTATACAATTATTCCTAAAATAAAATAAAAATTAAAAATAGGTCAATGTTCAATGTTCATTGTTAAAAAAAAAAAATTAAAGAAAAAAAATTTTGTCAAAAAATAAAAAATAAAAAAAAATTAAAATTTTTTTTTTTTTTAGGTTGTGGACATATCCGAACGATTTTAAAACAATAAGGACCTTTCATGCAATTATTCCTTAAAAAAAATAAGAACAGTAAAATATTGTTCATGAAATTCATTGTCAAGATGTATCGGCAATGAATTTCATTGCCGAGACATCTCGGCAGTGAACAATATTTTACTGTTCACAATTGTGCTTTCTTTTTTTTTTTTTAAAAAAAAGAAAATGAGTTTAAAAAAAAATTGATGAACAGTAAAATAAATTTCATTGCCGAGAATTTTACTGTTCATTGTTTTTTTTTTCTTTTTTAATGTGGGAACATTATAAAAAATAAAAACATTCAATTTGCTTAAGATAAAATAAAAAAGATTAATAAAAAAATTGAATGAAAATGTGTAAAAAAAATAAAAACATTCAATTTGTCACCAAGATTTCACAGTGCATAGATTTATACATTACCTGAAATTCTTGAATGACATTTTTTAACAATAAACGTCTCAAATTTCTTTCAATTTTTTGGGCTATTTTTTATATAAGCATTACCAAATCCCAGCAATTTACAACCATGTTAACAACCAATGATAGTTGCCAAATTGCTCGACAACCAAGACTAAGTTGGACCAAAAATGGTTGCCGAGGTTTCTCGGCAACCATTTTTGTTTGCCGAGATACTCATTACCAGGTTAAGTGGATACTGCATGAAAGGACAAGAAAAAAGATTGTATTATTAAAATGTTTTGTAGACATTATTGGACAGATAAATTTTATTGATGATTTAGTTGAGAAAATTAATTACTTTAATTAATATGCCTCATATTTTTGAAACGTGTGTGTTAAGCTCAATAATAGTACTTAAAGTGATAATTAGTTTATATTACTATTAGGTCTATGCTATATTATTCAATTAATAAAAATGTATTCCAATTTCATTGAATATATATAATATGGCATTGATTATACTGCACCACTCTAATTGAATAATGTTTCTCTAATTAAGCGTAATTTGGTGAACATACATTTAGGATAATATATAGAAATCGTTAAACATATAAACAAAATAAGTAACATGCATGTTTATTATCAAATTATTTATATTAAAATCTACTTATTTATTTTAATGTAAGTAGCTTGCTCAAAAGTAAAATTTAAAAATGAAACACTTGCATGCTTGATGGCATATTCCAACTATTTTAAAACAATAGGGACCTTTTGTGCAATTATTATTTTAAAAACAAAAAAAAATTAAAAAAAACTATTCATCAGGCTTGGCAATCAATTGATTGCCGAGATGGCTTGATTGCCGAGCCGGGCACTTATTCTTACCTCTTTTTTTTTTTTTTTTTTTTTTTTAAAAAAAAATTCTTTCAACATTCATTGCAGGTTTGAGTTGAATATTTAGTCTATCTCTGTCTTAATTATTTTGGTTTTATTGAGTTCAAGTGGGAGTGTTTCTGGGTGCAATTTTGAAGAGTACTCTCCTGCTTTGTACTATTCCATTGGAATCTGCTACTATTACTTATCTAAAGAAGATTTGTTTAGCTACAATTTACAAGCGCCTTTCCTAGCCAGCCAAACTAAGTTTCTCCTTGGTATTAGAGTACTTGGTCTTCTCCTGTTCAACTTCTGCACTTAGTCTTCCAATTTCTCCATTTGCATTCTCAACCATTACTTTGTGTTCATCAAGTTGTTCCACCAATTTTCTATTTTCATCTTCTAAATGGCTTAGATTTTGGTAAAAATTCTCTTCCTTTTCTTTTAATTCAAGCAATTTATCACGTGCATTAACAAAAACGCCAATTTCAATTGCCGAGGTGGCTCGGCAATCAATTGATTGCCGAGATGGCTCGGATTAGCATTAATCTGATAATCAACAAAGTTGTGATCCTTGATGCTATACACAGTCATATTTTGTTCTTGCTGAGGTAGCACTGAAGATCCCAAGTTATCTTGTGCAAAGTAGATGCAATTGGGTTTGAAGTAGCCACAAGCAGAAACTGAAGTACAACCATAGTTATCGATAAATAATAATCTGTTGAAACTCAGAATTGGGTACCTGAGAATGAAAAATTGTAGCCCATAATTTATGAGCTGCCGTTTTCTTACTGAAGAAACTTCTTATTGCTAGTCACGTTGATGGCCTCCACATTTTCACTTTCTGCCTTTGAATCTAACCCGTAAGTGTTAGATTTAAATGTGATTACTATTTTATTGTACTAAATCATCTTTTTTCATTGCTCAAGGAAAAGGAACCAATGAAATTTAGTTGCCAAGATTTGGACAACCTTTTTTTTTACTAAATTGGCAACCATATTTGGACTTTGTAGTAACAGTGTTCACTGAAGAAAATCTCGGCAACCAAACCAAATCTGGTTGCCGAGATTCTCTTCAACCTTCTTTCGTTGCCCCAAATTTAATCTGTAACTATCTTTTCAAGTTATTTTTTGAAATTGTTTACTAAATATGATTACTTGAAAATATTTGTTAGAATTTAAATGTGCTTTACTCCTCCCAAAAACTCAGAAATTCAGGTAACTTTTATTGGCTAAAGCTTGGTAACCAAGTATGGGTTGCCGAGGTTGAATCTTGGCAACCCATAGTTGATTGCCGAGATTCTCGACAACCAACAAAAGGGTTGCCGAGAATCTCGGCTAACCTTCTTTGGTTGCCGAGATTTCTCGGCAACCAATTGTGGTTGCCGAGACATCTCGGCAACCACATTTTGGTTGCCGAGACATCTCGGCAACCAAGTATGGTTGCCGAGAAACCTCGGCAACCATATTTGGTTGCCGAGGAATCTCGGCAACTATGTTCATTGTTCATCTTTTGTAATTGTATAGCTCACTTTTAGAAATATAAGCTTGAGCAATTTTCTCAGTTGCTATTTATTCATAAATATAAAACCAGTTGCTAATGATATTTGTTATTTAGTTAGCTTCTTGGAATTTAAATTTCAGCCACTTATTGTTGTTCATCTTTGTCAATTGCTCAAAAAATCTTTGCCCATATCCCTGTATGTTATATCTCTAAGACAATCTGCTAACTTTCTGGATAATCGATATTTCTTTGCCCAGAAATTCAATCGCTTATATTAATGAGAGCTCACCAACCAAAGGTTGCCAAGATTAGACAAAAAAGTCAAGTCAATTGAAAATAAAAATGAAAGGAAACGGATTACAATTGTTGTGTCCTGCTGAAAATACCACTACATGAATTAAAAACATGCAAGGTAAATTTAATTAAAAATCTAAAGTTGCAAGGTAAATTTAAATGCGATTACTATTTTATTGTACTAAATCATCTTTTTTCATTGCTCAAGGAAAAGGAAGCAATGAAATTTAGTTGCCAAGATCTGAACAACTTTTTTTTTTAACTAAATTGGCAACCATATTTGGACTTTGTAGTAACAGTGTTCACTGAAGAAAATCTCGGCAACCAAACCAAGTCTGGTTGCCAAGATTCTCTTCAACCTTCTTTCGTTGCCCCAAATTTAATCTGTAAGTATCTTTTCAAGTTATTGGGAGTTGATGCCTTAACCCACACTTAAAACCTATTTTAAACCCTTCAACCTCTGCATTTGATGAAACTTAAAAGTGACATATGATTCAAAATTGATGACAAACTTTCATCATCACATATGATTCAACCTATTTTAAGTTGTAAAACCTACTTTAAACCCTTCAACCTCTGCATTTGATGAAACTTGAAAGTGACATATGATTCAAAATTGATGATAAACTTTCATCATCAGATATGCTGTAAGAGATGAAATCAATTGCTGGAAAATGAGTGTAACTGCATAAATATATATTTTGGTATTCTTTTCATCTCATAAGAATCGCATTGGGAGCTCAAATTATAGGAAAGGTGGGACAGAAAAGATTGCCGAGCCATCTCGGCAATCACTTGATTGTAACTTGATTGCCGAGGTGGCTCGGCAATCAGCAATTGATTGCCGAGCCATCTCAGCAATCACTTTTAAATTGTTTTTTTTTTTTTTTGGTGAAATGTTGGACAAAGTAAAAAATTGCGGCTGGCTTTATTGTCAAAACGATGTCGTGTTGGACGAAAAAAGCTACAGTAAAAAAATTAAGGCTCTTATATTATTGTAAGGATATAACTCTCAATCTTGATTTTTTTAATATTTCTAATTATATATTTATTTAAATTATTCCTATTTTTTATAATAGGTGAAGAGAGGCTAAAATTTCATGGACTTATTTTTGAATTCATATTTCCATTTTCTTTATTTAATTCTTCCTATGTGCAAAAAGTAATTCTACACTTATTTTCTAGTAATAATTTCATCATATACTACAAAATTTAAAATAATTTAAAAATTAATATCTAACTTTTTTCATTCTCAAAATACTGTTTTTTTATTTATGTAACACTTGTTGTTACATTTGTTATGTTTGTTAATAATAAATGTAACACATTTATTAAAATTAAAATAGCAAATGTAAAAAATGTAATAACAACTATTACAAAAATAAAAAACAGTATTTTTATAATAAAAAAATGTGACAAGTATTTTAAGAAATATTTTATTTATTGTGGTTATTTGTAAAAAAAAATCCCTATTTTTTAGTGGATATTACACCCACTACTTACAAATATTAAAATAATTCTAAATCTAACAACTTAACTTATTTATTCTAAAAATACTATATAATTAATATCATATTAAATAATAACATAATGAATTAAAATTAAATAACTATTTCCACGTGAATTCACTCAAATTTGTTTTTGAGTCCTTGATTATTTGGACAATAAGTCCTTCATTTTTATAAAATTTTCACTTTAGTCCCTATACTTCGTCTTTCATTTCAATTTCGTCTTTTTTTATTTGCAACTTAAGTCATTCAACTTTTAAATTTGTACAAGTTGGTCCCCATATTTATACTTTTATATCAATTTAGTTCTTTGTATCACTATTTGATACAGATGTTACAAATGATATTTTGTATCACTGAATATGTTACATATTATATTATGTTATTTTACAGATCACATGTTACATGAATTGGTATTTTGTATCACTGATGTTACGTATGTTACAAATGATGAAATCAATAGTTTTATTTGTTAAATTTAACATTGTGTTTCATATCTATATCATACTATAACGAACTTATTGAAGTTTAGAGTTGATTTTGCAGTTGTAGCAGTTGTAACAATTTCTGTTTAGTATCGCAATCTGTTACAAATGTTACAAATCATATTGTGTATCACTGTTTGATACAAATATTACAAATAATATTTTGTATCATTGAATATGTTACAGGTTATATTATGTTAATTTACACAATACATGTTACATGAATTAATATTTTGTATCACTAATATTTTATATTTCAATTTGTAATACAGATTGTTACAAAATATCATTTGTAACATTTTTATCAAACATTGATACACAATATCATTTGTAACATATATATCAAATAGTGATACTATAAAGAACTAAATTGATATAAAAGTATAAATATGGGGACCAACTTGTACAAATTTAAAAGTTGAAGGACTTGGATTGCAAATAAAAAAGGACGAAATTGAAATGAAAGAGGAAGTATAGGGACTAAAGTGAAAATTTTATAAAGATGAAGGACTTATTGTGCAAATAATAAAGGACTTAAATGCAAATTTAAGTGAATTCCGTGGAAATACATATATTTTGTTGTATAGATTTTATTTTAATTTATTATTTTATTAATTAATATAATTTTAAGAATGTAGTATTTTTAGAATAAATTTGTTAAGTTGATAAAATTAGAATTATTTTTAAAAAGTGGTTTATTTATGAAAATATCCCTATTTTTTATGCTAATTTTGAGTGTGAACAAATAAATGGGCTCACTTATATTGTTGTGGAATGAAGTCATGAAAATTGGTAACTGGGCTTTATCAAAATTAACAAGGTAAATTTATAAAAGTAGCACTAATTTGAACACGAATCGATTGGATATACTTTTCATTTTCAGCACAACTTTTTGCTTTTAACACTTTTTGGAGAGAATCTTTTTAACATAGTGTCTTCAACTCATATTTTAATAAATTTCTTAATATTTATAAATTCTTATATATTTAAGTGATTTTAATAGAATATGAGAGTTTTGATAAGATTTCTATAAGGTAATTTGCACTTTTGGACCTCAATCTTTGCGGTTTGTTGTTAATCTATTTCAAATCAATTTTTATAGCACTAGACATCCACAATTTTTCATTTAATTTCAAATTGCATCCCCATTGACATATTTTGATGAATTTGCCTTTCTTTTGAATAAACAAAAATAAAATAAAACAATAAAAAATAAGAAAAACAATTGCAAAAAAGTCCCATAAGTTTTCAAAAGGTACAAAGTACATTCCTCCTCACCTGAAAATAAAGATGAAAGTGACTGAAAAATTGAAGAAAAAACACAACAAACACTTACTGCTGGACCAAAATTGAAGGGAGATGAAGTGAGGTTTCTTCTTTAAATTCTATGTTGGGGCTAAGAGCACACTGCAGGGACGAAATTGGAGGGTGAATAAGTAGTCTTTTTGCTGCAAAAAAGTTATGAAGAAGAAGTAAGGTAAAGCTCCTAGTGATGACCGAAAACCTAGAAAGAAATGGGACTTGCTGCTGAAGTTCTGGGGTTGAAATTGGAGTACAACAAGGAGTGAATTGCTAGTGTTTATGTGGGATTAAAATGAAAGGAATAATGGGGCTTATGGGGAACGAAATTGAGGACTTTTGGGAGGGGGGGTAACAATTAGGTTGGTGGCTAAAATGTGAGAGAAAAATGGTAAAATTGGGTTGAAAAGTGAGAGATAGGGGACGGTTTTTTTAAGGTTAGAGAGAGGTTGTGGTGGACGATTTTCAGGAGTTTGATTGGGGGGGTAGAATAGCTGAAAATAAATGGGTAAAAAGGTGGTGAAAAAATGAGGAAAAATGGGTAGATAATGGGTTGAAATGAGGAGAGATCATGGGTGGTTAAATTCTGGGTTATAGGTGCTGTTTGGGAGTTAAATTATGGCTAGAATTAGGAGTTATTTGGGTGGTAATCTGGTAGGGCACAAGCGAAACGTGAAACAGAATGCGATTTGGTAAAGAAATCTACAATCTGCAAAGAAAAAAGAACAAAAGAAAAAGCAATGGTTCTATTGATGTGCTTGGTTCGTTCATGAAAATTGAGTTGTGAGCAACCTGAATACAACTTTGGTTGTCAAAATACATACAAGTAGGATTAGAAAGCGAAAGTCATATAACTACAAGTAACCAACGTAACCAAACAATCACCAACGTAACCAAACAATCTCTTTAGTAGTAGATGCCATAGCACAATACTATGCTTCGATAGAAGAGTGAGAAACAACAGATTGTTTCTTGTTCTTCCAAGATATAAGATAATCACCCAAAAACATATAGAAACCAATAACAGACTTGCAATATGTGGGATCACGGCCATAATTAGCATCAGAGTGTGCACACAACTCCAAAGAAAATGTGGATGGAATAAAAGACTCTGAAAGACTTTACGTCGAAAATACTGCAAAAAATATGAAGAATAGCTAACCAATGAATAGTAGTATCAAAAGCAACAAATTGACTAACTATATAAACCGCATAAGCAATATTTGGACGAGTAATAGTGAGATAGACCAAGTTGCCAACAATAGTATAATATAAAGTATGATTTGATAAGGATGTACCATCAGAAGATGAATACTTTGCATTAAATTCGATGGGAGTATCAACAATCTTATTGTCAGTAAGTCGAGCCCACTCAAGAATGTCTATAACATATTTTGAGTGAGAAAGAAGATAACCTTTGGGCGAGTAGGCTACCTCAATACCCAAAAAATATCATAGAGAACCCAAATCCTTCATTTCAAATTGTCTAGCTAATTTTGTCTTCAAAATGTAATACCATCACCAATAATAATCATGTCGTCAACATATAAAGAAAGAATGATACGACATGCATCCGTGCACTTAATAAAGAGAGTAAAATCATGACTACTGAAAGTAAATCCAAATGAAGATATCACAACAGAAAACTTCTCAAACCAAGATTAAAGTGCTTGTTTGAGACCGTATATAGCATTCTTAAGCTTGCAAACATAGCCAAAATCATGCAAAACGCCATGAGGGGGCACTATACAAACTTTTTCTTGAGATCTCCAGTCAAGAAGGAATTTTCGAGTTAAGATATATGCCATTGTCGAACTGAAGCTATTGTTATAAGAGTACGAACAGTAGTCATTTTCCCAACAAGAGGAAAAATCTCCTAATAATCCATACCATATTGTTGAGACCTTTTTGCAACCAACCTAGCTTTGTATCACTCAATAGACCCATCAAATTTAGTTTTTATCTTTTACACCCAACGACAACCTACCGTCCTCTTACTAGAAAAGATTAACCAAATTCCAAGTACCTATCTTATGCAGAGAAGAAAGTTTCTCATCCATAGCTTGCTGCCAAAGTGGATTAAGAATTGCCTCATGTTGGGAAGAGGGCTTGGAAAGACAATGAACAAAAGCTTAAAATGAAGTAAAAGATGAAGAATAACAAGAATAATCAAAATCTGGTAACTTTGTGGACTTATGAGTGCATGTGGATTGACGTAGAGGTAGATCTCCAATCACATATGGTACTTGGAAGACCATAGGAGAACTGGAAGTTTCAGGTTTTCCAGAGACCAAATTTTCATTACATGTAGAACTATCAGTACAAATGTGTTGAGTATAATGTGAAGGTAAATGAGGAATAACATGAGAATGAGTAGAAACATGAGATGGAATACTATCAAAAATCTCTAAAAACGGATATATAAGAATAAGATGAGATTTAATGTATCGTATACATTACCAAATGGTCTATCGTATACATTACCACTGGAATCACTTATGGTGCAACTCTCCATTACCAAATGGTCTATCGTATACAAAATCATTCTTTTGATTTTGTCACTCCTCAAGCTACAGAAGAAGCTCTATTTTTACAAATGGAGACCGATTACCCTGGTTGCATCTATGTCCCAAGGCCGATCTCTAGAAATGAACTTCTTAAATTGGTTCCAGACACCTGACTTACATCTTATGAGCAACATCACTAGGCCTCTAAAAATGCTCAACCCATTCAATCTTCGACCCATCATTTTCGATAAAAATCAAATTGTCAAATTGAAATCATGTTCAAAAGGGAACACACACAGAAAAAACCTCCATGTTTTCCCACTCAAATTTCTTTCACAAAAGCTGAAGCCAACAGTCCTATTTATGCTTTTGACTTTGAAGGGAAACCTATTTACGTCCAAACTGACGATGGCCATATGTATTGGGATGTTTGTTTCTGTCGAAAATGCAAAAAAGGATCCAAGCCTATAAAGTCTGCCAGACAAACTAAACAACAAAGACTATAGATGGCTTATGAAGAAAAGTCCTCCCATGTTGGCCTTCTTGGATAACCATCTGGAAAGTTTGACTATTTTGTTACTTACACTCCTCCTCCAACTAATAATGATCCGATTGTTCCTATTGGATACCCAGATGATGATGAGGATCACAATAGGTGGCACAAAAAATGGGATTTGGATGACAATGATGATATAAATCCACCTTCTACAATTTTTTATGTCAACATGTATCATCCACCATCTCCAGATAAGTTTCCTCATTTGGTTCCTTTTGACAAGGAACAATCTACTCACTCTTGGAAAATACAAAATCCATCTACCAGAACACCTGACGGATCTTTTGATCAGCTCTCTGCCGCAGAACGAGTCCTGAATTAGCAATCTGAAAATGTTGCATAGCAAAACAAGTTGTTGCAAAAACTTGACCAAAGTCAACAACGAATTGAAAAGGTTTTACATCAACAAACCCAAGTTTTGCTTACGCCTCTTGAAGCCTGCAGGCAAATGATTGAGGAAATTTCAAATAACATTATGGACCTTCTCCGTAGAAGACTTCCTTTTGATGATCAAGATAAGGAACTCAAAAGTTTGAAAGCCCAACTCAACTTCCTATAAAACAGTACCCGGGTTTCACCATCATCTCCATATATCCATGCCTCTCACTTCTAGTCTCCTCTATAGACAGTTGGACCAATGTATTCATCTGACTCTTCCAGTTCTCTTCGTGTCCTATTCACACCTGAAGAATAGGAACGAACTCTCCGTAAACCTCAGTTACCAAAATCCCAAAGAAAGTCCACACCACCAAAAGATCCTCCTCCAAACCCAGAAAAACGCCCACAATTAATGATAAAAAAATCCAATCTCTGAATTTCTCGAGAGGGCTAAAAAACAAACTCCTTTTACTCCTCATATTTTTGCCTATAACTGGAGATTCCAATTCCGATTCTACTGAGTCTTGGGAATCCTCTGAGGAGTCATACAAAGAGAAACCCCCTTTTTATATGGCTGATAATCCTCAAACCAGTCAGGGAGAACCCAGCTAGGAGGAACATAATGAAGAACCAAATAAAGGACTCGTCCAAGGAGAACCAACTATTGGAGAAATTTCTGAAGAAGAATCTACTGAAAATTTACCTGCTCTTGTAAATCCAGGCGCTCCATCTACAAGCAATTCTTTTGTAAAATTCACTTTTAACGATGTTCCTCCTCATAAATGGAAATCCAGATTCCAAGAAATGCAAGCATGGTGCTTTGTTGAACTACAACAGCCTAATATGACACACTCTACTGTCATTAAATCTTTCTTGGCACAGCTTACTGGATTTATGAAAGATTGGTTCGATTCTCTTGGTCAGTATCGCCAACTACAATATCTCAATGCTCCTACAGTTGAAGGATTCATGGGAGCTTTATACTGGGAATTTTGTGGAAAACAAGATCATTTAAAAGACATTGCTCGTGAAGAATTTTTCAAACTCAAGTGTTGTTTATACAACCCAAAAGATCTTGATAGACACTTTCAAAATGCAGTTAAACGATATTATCTCATTGGAGGAATGGATGATCCTAACATCAAACAAGCATATTTGGAATCTATCACACAGCCCCTTGGTCAAGAAACTTTGTGGATCATTGAAATGAAAGGTCAATCCTTAGGCACCACATCCTTTGGAGAACTTCATAATCTTGTCCAAAGGACTCTGAAAAAACTTTGTAATCAAAGGGAATTTCTCATAGATATTCATACCACTGGCAAAAAACTTGAAAAGGCTTGTAAAAGACCCGAATTAAAAATCAAGTGCCGCCATGACAAATTTTGCTCCTGTCCAAAAAGAAAGAAATTGAAAACGTTTAGAAACTCATGATTTAAAACACACTAAAAATTTCCTAAAGACTTATGTTTTATTAAAATATTATTAAAAAATAATAGGAAAAAATAAATGGTGAAAAAGAAAATTCTCTTCATCATCACCCACCACCACCTACGCCACAGCCACAACCACCGCACCACACCTCCCTCCTACCCATTTTCCCTCTCCAATATGAAACTAAGGGATGCAAACGAGAAGGGTTTCTCTCTCTAATTTGCACAAGGAAGGAGAAATAGGGGGTGTTGGAGTCTGTGTTTCTTGTTAGTGATGCTGATGGTGGGTGACGAGGAAGACAAGCTTTTTCATTATCTTCTCTCTATTTTTTATTACTAGTTAGAAACGCATGCGTTGCACGTACTTTTGTAATCATATTATTAATTTTTAATATTTTCAAATTTTTTATTTTTTAATTGTTAATAATTAAAATATTAAAGTAGCAGTTGCAATAAATATAAAAAAATTATGGTTGTTGATAACATATTGTTTTGTATTGTTCAATGTTGATATTTTATTTACATTTATAGAAGTACAATTACAATCAAAGATGAGTTTTATATAGTAGTAATACGAATAGTAACTTAAATTCAGTGAAAAGCTTTTGGTGATTTGAGCTTTGATAATTGACAAATCATTGATATCAAATCGTATGTAATTAATGATGTACTATTTATGGATCTTCATGATTGTGTTTTACAAAAAAAAAAAAATTATTATTAATTTTATTGGAGAAAATGTAATGATTGACTATATAGTATTATACATTTGTTGGAGTAGTGACTAATTGTAAAGAATATTCTGTGTGTGTTCTCTTTTTATTTAGCGCGTCTGATTTTACGATGTAAATAATAACAATATAAATATAAGTAAGAAACAAAAACTAAAGAACAATTCTCTCTCTCTCTCTCTCTCTCTCTCTCTCTCTCTATATATATATATATATATATATATATATATATATATATATATATATAATTATTAATTAAATTAAAAATTAAAAAAACTTCATATATTAGTTGTTAACTATAATCATTATAATCCAATGTATTTAAAACAATATTTTCATCTCCATGAGTTGAATTTTAATCCGGTAATAAAAAAAGTTACAATTTTTTCATTAATTTTTTTTTAAATCCATTTTTCATTTCTTTCATCTACGTAAGGCAAAAAAATTTGATATCGTCTTTTCACCTTCATATTTAATTTAATATATTACATATTTACAAATTTTAAATGAACATTTAATAGATTGTTAAAAATTTAATATACGATATTAATGAACAATAAAAGAGTAACAAATAAATATTAAAATATAATTGTATTCATTTAAGTACAATTACAATTAGATATGAGTTTTATATAGCGATAATACCAACAATAACTTGAACCCAATTAAGACCTTTTGGTGATTTAAATTTTGATGATTGACGAACAATTGATATCAAATCTTGTAGTATTAATGATCTTCAGTGCTGCATTTTACGAAGAATATAATTAATAATTACTAATTTTATTGTGAGAAAATGTAATGATGGACTACATAATATTTTACATTTGTTGGAGTAGTAGTTCCTTATGAACAATATTCTTTGTGTATATTTTCTTTTTATTGGACTTATTTGATTTGACGACGTAAATGAAACGTCATAAATGTGAGTAAGAAATAAAAATTAAAGAATTGTGAATACTTGTCTATGTTGTAAGAATATCGTTGATGGATAGAGTAAGTATATTGTTGACGGACAGAAGTAAAATAAGAAGAACGTTCTCTATATATTAATTAAATTAAATTAAATTAAAAATAAAAAAAGTTTCACATGTTAGTTCTAAACTATAGTATATATTTGGTGGGGGTTTAAATATTTTTAAAAAATTGGTAAAATGTGTTGTTGAAAAGATGATAAAAGTTGTAAGTCCCACAAAATATGTAGTTGAAAATGAATTTGAGAAAAAAAAAAGAACTGAATCAAACATACTCGTAATTACTGTAATTTAATATATTGAAAATAATATTTTTATCTCTATTTCAGTTTTGACAACTATGATTTGAATTTTAATGCAATGATAAACAAAGTTACAATTTTTCTCATTCATTTCTCTTTTTGATTGAAATTCATTTCTCATTCCTTTTATCTACTTAATGCAAAAATAAAAAATAAAAAATTGAGATCATCTTTTTACCTTCATATTTAATTTAATAGATTAGATGTTTAAAAATTTTAATTGTATATTTAGTAAATTGTTGAAAATTTAATGTACAATAAGAATAAACAATAAAAGAGTAATAAATAAAATATTAAAAAATAATTATACAATAATAAATACTAAAGGTGAATATGAAATTTTAAAAAGTTTGTAAGGATATAATGGTCCAAAAATATTTTTCCATTTAAACCCCTTTTATTTAATCCCTTTTTAAATTAATATGGATAGATATAGATTAATATTTGTTTAATAAATTGTAAGCATTTTCTTCATTAAATAGTTGTTTATTTGTTTTTTTAATAGTATTTTGATATCTTTACCATTTGTAAAAATAGTTAATGCAACTCACATGCCTTAATTGACAAAGAAATTGGACGGAAACTATCAGGGTAAAAAACCTGATTGGTACCTAAACTTTACACCATGTGCGAAAATCGTCCCATACTTCAAATAGGACTCCGTTAGTCCCTTAACTTTAAGTCGTGAACTCCGTTAGTCCTAAAAATAAATTCCGTCCAAAATTACTAACGGACGTCCTACGTGGACAACGGAAAGATGACATGGCATCCACTCTGTCATTTATTTTTGGGTAAGAAACCAAATTGGTCCCTAAACTTTACACCGCGTGCGAAAAACATCTACACATACTTCAAATCAGACTTCGTTAGTCTCTCAACTTTAAGTCGTGAACTCTGTTAGTCCCAAAAAAAAAAATTCTGTCCAAAATTATTAACGGACGTCCAACGTGGACAACAGAAATATGATGTGGCACCCTCTCTATCGTTTTTTTTACACCTAATATGCCAACAAATATAAAATTGTAGTATTTAAAAAAGTGGCTTAAAATTTATGAAAAAATCCTCAATTCTAATTAAACAAATCTCAAATTCTCAATTGTTATTTGCTAGATACTTAATACAAACATTGTTGTTTGTCTCACACTTTCACTCATCTCTCTCTCCCTCAACACACAGTGAGAACGACGAAAGCGAAACTCCTTTGTAACCGAATTAAATCCTCAATTTTGAGAGGTAATTTTCTATTTATAAACCATAATTTATGAGTTTGTAATTTTTGTGTCTATTCTTCTAGATAATGTTTATATCTTTTATAAATTATTTTAATATCTAATGTACTTTAACGTTAACGGGTTTGTAATTTTTTAATTTTTTTAAAACATGTTGTCAACTCACGATTTTAAAAGAATAAGTTATAGGTAGAACCGAACCCGAACCAAAACCACCGGTTCCGGTTCCGGTTCCGATTCTAGTTCGGGTCTGGTAACCAATATTTACATAGAACCAAATGCTTCCATTTACGAAATACATGAAGTATAACGGGTGATTTCAGGTATTGAAATACCCGAACCGAACCACCCAACGCTCAAACCTACTTTAAGTGAAATTTTTCCCAAAGCCTTAAAATCATATATCAAACACCCAATCCTTAAGATTCTTATCCTAAATCAGATTTGGATCCGTATGATTTGAAAAAAAATAGAGATGAAATCAAACAATATTTTTTAAGTGCTTTCACACTTTAAGTTTAATCATTACTACAATTTTTCTTAAAATTTTAAGCCACTTTTTTAAATACTACAATTTTATCTTTGTTGGCATATTAGGTGTAAAAAAAACGATAGAGAAGGTGCCACATCATCTTTCTGTTGTCCACATTGGATGTTCGTTAATAATTTTGGACATAATTTCTTTTTGGGATTAACGGAGTTCACGACTTAAAGTTGAGGGACTAACGATGTCTGATTTGAAGTATGTGTGGACGTTTTTCGCACGAGTGTAAAGTTTAGGGACCAATTAGGTTTTTTACCCCAAAAAAATGACAGAGTGGACGCCATGTCATCTTTCCGTTGTCCACGTAGGACGTTCGTTAGTAATTTTGGACGGAATTTATTTTTGGGACTAACGAAGTTCACGACTTAAAGTTAAAGGACTAACAGAGTCCTATTTGAAGTATGTGGACGATTTTCACACACGGTGTAAAGTTTAGGTACCAATCAAGTTTTTTACCCGAAACTATCACTGAGGACTCTAACTCTGTTAATGTATGAAAAGTTGGATACAAGACCACGATGAAAAAATTGTAAAGGACAACATCACAAATTTAGGTAAAGATTGAAGACTAAATATGCAATTTAGCCCAAAAAATTAACATTAAAAACTATTTTCCCCCGTTATTGCTATTTTTATTAATCTCCCATTAACTATGGCTTCAATCCCGCCTACTCCGCTCATTTTCACAACAAGATTCATTAGAGTATGTTTGAAAGAGTTTTTTTCTTAAATTTTTTTTTTTTTCAAATTTATTGTTAACCACATATTTTACCATTTTTTTAAAAAATTATTTTTAAATTTTATTGAACAATCGTTTTATATGGGTAAAAGTACATCTTGAAGAAACATTGAATCTGGTGCGATCTTAGCAATGATTGGTGATCAAAATGCAACACTTATTACAGTACACAAATATTCATAACTACCTATCACAACATTTAGACATACTTTTTAATACTTGTCAAATTGTGTCCCTTCACATTAACTTTTATCATTTCACAAATTTCTATGCATCACTAAGGGCACATGGTGAAATTGGGGGTCCATCAAAGCTAACAGAGCAAAGGATATTCCGTTCTTGAGGCTATAATAAGTATGCTGAGCAAGCCACGACATGATAATTGATAGCATTATAATACTTAATAACGATAAGTGATGTGATGATTCACATGCTACCTGTTCTATATTTTTATTCTATTTAAGTCATAAGACCGCCCCCACTCAAAGAAAGGTAAATTGACTTGTTTTTATACTTTTTGGCTTCGTCCCACTATTAGAGATGGCCTGACTCACTAACCTTGTTTTGCTCATATAGAGAAATAGGTACTTTTGTTGATCGAAGGATCCGACAAAATTTTGAGGTCAACAAAATAAAAGTAATGGCTAACCTAATTTTAAGACTAGCACTTAAGACCATGAGCTTTGAAATGATATGTATTTGTGAACACTTTAATAGTGAGTGAGTTCTTCATGTTTAGCTAATAAATCTTAATTATACTTTGCAGTTATTTTTGTATGTGCAAGGACTTGATTATAAAAGGACAAGATCATGAAATCAAGAATCTCCCTCCTAATCTTACCTAATAATTCCTAATAAATGATTAACTCGTTTTATATAAATTTATATTTGTATCTCTATGTCTGGGTTGACAAAATCCTTAAAATAAATAATTAACTTTAAGTAATATTTTCATAAACAAATAATTAACTAAAGTATTTCAAGTAATAAAATAATATTCTACAAAATGATTTGAAAGAAGGACAAATGATTTGTTGACTTTTTGTAAATAATTTTTAAAATTTCGGGTTAATTATATAATATATATCACAGAACTTTATATCATGTTTCATTTATATTATTGGACTTTAATTTATTTCATTTAAACTATCAAACTTTAAAATTAGTTTCAGTTAAATCACTTCGTTAATCAAGTTGTTCATTGTTTTCTGACGTGACACTACCGAATCACTAATTGGCTAATGTATCTCGTCACGTGTGAAAATGCTGTCCATGTATATAGAATTTAAAATGAAGATATGTTTTTGACATCGATTAAATGACTTTGGATCCAATGATTGTCGAAATGGTTAATACAAAAACGTATTTTCAAATACAACTTTGACATCAAAAGCGTATTTTCATTTTATACGTGGCGAGATACATCAGCCAATTAACGGTTTGTTAATTGTCACGTCAGAATATTCGTCAAACAATGAACGGCTGATTAATGAAGTGATTTAACTAAAAGTAATTTTAAAGTTCGTTGGTATAAATGAAATAAATTAAAATTCGATAGTATAAATAAAATTGGGTATAAAATTTAGTAGTATATAATATAATTAACTCTTGAAATTTCTGATGTACTACAACAAGTCTTTTTTCTGGGCCCAAAAGAAAGTGCACAAAATCATTTCATTCAATGTTTGCAAGATTTTGTTCCATGGAGATTAAAAGAAATAAATTATGTAATGGGGGAAAAAAAAACATATCTGACCTCCAATCTTTTAAAATTACAAAAGATATACTCCTAACATTTAAAAAGACTATCAATTTTTTCTAATGTTTGAAAAAAATATGTATAATAGATCATTTATGATGTGATTGTTGTTCTCTTTTAATAAATAAAAAACAAAAGAAAAGAAAAAAAGAAAAAAAAGAATATAAAAAATAACCAAATGTATCGCAAAAAATGAAGAATAACATATAGACCATTTTCTTTATTGACCTCAACCACCTCCCCCACCGGTCATTTTCTTACACCCCAACCTCCCACATTTTCTAACCCCACCGTCACAACCTATAATAATAAAAGAAACCATTCTCATTTTAAATCCAAAGCCATTGTCATTTTTAATTGATATGAAATTTTTATTCACACGGTTTTTATTAAAAGAAACCTGACATGTGAAAAAAATTTTATAAATAGATGGCGACAAAACGTAAATTCAAAATTTTCCATTGTTGTGTGACAATATTGAAATAGTTATTTAAAATTAATACTTTTCAATAAGTATTTAAATCAAATATCAAAAATATTTCAAAGTATATTAGTTCCAATCATCATTTTTTTTTTTCAAGTTCGTTTGTTGCAATCAATAGTGGACACGTAAGTTTTGAATTAATTGAGTTAATGTCTATTGTAATTAATAATCCTTCCACAGTCCCATTTATATAAGTTGATTTCTATTTTTCACACCGATTAAAAATTTTAATTAATGTTATTGAAAAAGTAAATTTTGCAAAAAAAATTCTTAGTTTATCCTTATTTTTAAGTACTATGAATAACTAATGATTATTTAAAAATTATTGTTAGAAGTCGTAATAAAATTGAATGATTTAAAAATTATATCATTTATAAACTCATTCGTAACCAATCACAAATTTATTTGTGTCGATAATAAAATACATTCAATAAGGATATATTAAAAAAAAAAAATCAAATACACTCTCAATAAATGAACTATAATTTAGGATGATTAAATAAAAAATTCAGTTTATATAAATGAGTCGAAAGAAGTAGTGGACAAGTGGGTTTTGTAATTAAGAGACTGATTAGAATATTAATTGTTGTTTGGTAAAGTAGGAACCTACTATGTCGACTTGTTATCAATAATGCCATTTTCTCAGATTTTGTGGTAAGTAGTTGAAATGATTATTGCATTGAAGGTGAGTAGTCGTATAGTCGTCAAGTCACGCGTCTTTTCTTTACATGTGGTCCTTTCTAGTACAAATCTTTTTAAGTAGGTTGAAGTGGACAGATGACAAAAATAGTCATATTCCGAAGCTCCGTCTCATTTTCCGTGATTCCCTCCGTATCATTTTCCGTGAATTATAAGTTAGCATGTTCAAACTTTTACTTGGTGAATTGGGAATATTAACCACAATAAATCGTAAAGATCATATCAGACTTTCAGGAAAAATTTGATTTGCCTTCTTTTCTTTTCTTCACTCTAAATCCAAATTGGCTCTCGAATGTGATCCCAATAACTCGTAATCATAGTCAAAGCTGGGGCTGGCCGAGCTTCAAAGTCGGAGTCCGAACTATTGAATTGAAAGTTGTAAAAAAAGTGTAAATTATATTTACAGTCGTTATTTTTTCAGTTTTATAACAATATCATCTTTATTCAATTTTATTCACAAATATTATCTCCATTCTTTAATTAATTCGACAAATAGTCTTCAAATGGTCTCTAATCTTTTCAAAAGTATAAATAAATTTTAAATATATATATATATATATATTTTTCAGATTTTCACTTAAAAATAATAAAAACGTGTCATAAAGTCTCAAACATTCTAATTATATTCACCGAAAAAACCTTTAAAGTTTGGACATATTTCGTTCAGAGGTTCGTTAATTGACAAAAAATCAAATTCATAACTTAAATTTTACTAATTTAACAAATACAAAATAGCCTTTTCACATTCTATTATTTAAAACAAATAAAAATAAGGTTCATTTTCCCCAAATCGTCCCACCCTCCCAACAAGGACAACTGCAGTTTGGGTTGGCAAATCGAGGAGGGAGGAGGGGGGACTGATTGTAGGGACGGAGTGGTTAGGAAAGATGATCCCTTTTTCTTTCTCTCTCTTTAATGTCCTCTTATTTAAGCTTTATTAAGCTTCGAAAGTGTTTTAGATGAATAATACCTTTCACCAAAAATATAAGTTGTGCCCAAATCACCTTGAGGTTGACTATAAAATATACATATAGTTTATTATGTGAAGTTTTAATATTGAAATTTTATATGTGGTATTCAGAATTTTATAAACTACTTGTACTTCTATAACGAGTTTAAGAATTCTCAACTTATTTGACATATAAGTTGTAGAATTCACAGTTGTGTGGATTTTGATTTACAAAATTTGTTGATCCTCCAACAAAACTCTCTCTCTACACACACACACACACACACACACACACACACACACAAAACATGCTCAAATTACTTGTCTTTGATTTGTTGATGGGTAAAGACTCCGAATAATAATGTAAAAATTAAACGGAATGCAAACTCTTATCATACTAAACAAATTGAATGATGTTTGCTAAACTCTTTCAATTTGAAATGTGAACCGATTTGTTCCTAACAAATTGATTTTTTCACCACTTAAAAGATACAAACACAATATGACTTAAGCTACAACTAAAAAGTAGCTAGATGGGATCTCGTTCAATCTTGCGTTAGTCACCTATTCTCTTTTATTTTCACTTTATCTATTCTTTTTATTTTGTTTAAGTAAGATTATAATGATTTTTTAGTACAAAATTTGACTTTTTAACAGTCAAATGAAAGTAACGTCCATCTAAACCCAAGTGCTACAGAGGTAAAATATTGGGGACCCAGAAGCTACGAATGAAAGTTTGGGGGCTATTGTGAAAATAATGTGATTGCAAGTGCACAATATCGTTAACAAGTAATAAAGTGGACTTTTTGAGTCCAGATTATCGTTCCCACGAAGACTATCTTATTTAGATACTAGTTAAATTAATTAAAGTGCTAGTCTATTGACAACAATGTAAAATCAATTGAGTTGAAAGATTTAAGCTAGAACTTTAGATTTTTCGAAAATAATAATAAAGCAGAAATCAAGAATTAATAAAATATGATGGTTGAAGCGTTTGGACGAACGAATTCACCTAGTTGTCATCTCTAATTCCTCATCTCAAGATTTGTTTTCTAGAGTTGTATTCGGTTGAATTCACAAATTTAACCTAATTTACCTCTCTCGAGTTCAAATTAGTCCTATCTAATTAAGTCAACTTAGGCAGTCAGAATGGTCCTTAATTAGATGCATTAAATCTCCTAAGAATTCAATTCAAGACCGTGACAATAACAAAAGCGTATCTCTACCTTTTATCCAATTGCCAGATTTTACTACGTGGTCTAGATTAATAATTTACATCTCGGTTCATTACAATCCACAAATCAATGGCAAATAATAGCCAATTATCTCAAGCATTAAGAAAAGAAGTAAAATCAAATACTTAATCAATTTATAAATCAAAACTTGAGATTCGAAATTAAAGAATTAAACTTAGGCTACATCGTTCATCCAAACATTAAATCTAGCAATTCATGACTCGGGAGAAAGAAAAGATGAAGAGAAGGAAAGACATAACCGGATCTTGAAAATAATAGAGGGGGAGACGTTGAATATCTTGCACCAAGAAATCTTTGTCTTCAAGCTCCAATCTTCAATTCCGCCTTTGTTCTTCGTCTCTTTGTATCTCTCTTTCTCAATATGATTTTTACAAGATTTTACGACCCCCAATTATGAGTGTATCTGTCTTATTTATAGGTCTCTCAAGATGACCTAAAAGATCCCTCAAAATCCTAAAAATCGTGGACTACAAGTTTCCTAATTGCATTGGGACTCAAAAAAAAGAAACAAAATAATCAGAAAATTCGCATGTGAGATTTTGGCCCAGGCCGCGTAATTCGCCTCTGTTGCCTTGGAGTGTATCTGGGCGATCGCCCAGCTTTGATCTGGGCGTTCGCCCAGATCTCTTTTCTTCATATCTGCGCCCGTGGTCCTTCAACTTTTGATTGTGGTCATTTTAGTCCTCTGATTTATTCTTTTATTTCACTTTAGTCCTCTTTTATTTGCAGTCCAGGTCCTTCAACTTTTGTATGTTTGCAAATTGATCCCCATCTCCAAGTTCTCGTACACTTTCAGTCCTTTTCACCTATTTTGCTTTGTTTTTCTCCAATTCCATCCGATCTTGGGTTTCGACCTGAAATAATTAAATCAACACACGATTAAGTCGAAAAGTACTTATGAGCACTTACAATTGTCCACTTTTAATGGTCTAGATAAGTGTAAAATCACACTTATCAAATACCCCCAAACTTGAACATTTGTTCGTCCTCGAACATAACTAATCACTTAAACAAACAAACAAATAAAATTAATACATACTATAGTGGATATCTTGCCGCATTTGCCTCATGTTTTTGAAACAATCACACAATTCATAATAAAACTTCTAAATCATGCTACCAAAATCAATCATTTTGACTTATCCGATGCTTGACAGATATCAGTGTGTACGCATAGTCACTTCAATCACCATAAGCCTTTAGGTTGGTGATATTATGCCCCCAAAGGTCAAATATTTCCTTTTCTCGCTCGTAAGAATACACACCCCCAACCGATATTCAATTTTCTCACCCCGAGTGTTAACTCTAAAGTTGCCCTCATAACACTTATTCTTTTATCGCTCAAAATTTGGTTAGGTCTGGCCAATACAATTGCTATTTAGATCTGTGATGATTCTCCTTTTATCGAATGCTCTGGCCATCAAGCGTCCACTAGGTAAGTCAAACCCACTAGTAATCTTTATCCCCAAGTTATGCGCACAATGGTTCAATCTTGCTTTTGCTTCTTCTTCTTTTTTTTTTTTTTTGAATATATATCTTATGTGTAAGACCTTACTCCCTTAAGCTTTCTAGATGACCCTTGTAGCGAGCTTTAGGCCGATGGCTCCCAGGTCTGTTAAACCTTAGGGCACCGAGTTTTGAGAACTCCAACGGGCTTTATCACTCGAGTCAACTAGGCTACGAAGAGAGGTATAAGATAATACAAGTGCAACGCCTTTCATTTTCATTTTTTTTTTTGGCAAGATAAATAAGCGGGGATTAGATTCCTAGCATTCGGTCAATACCTAGATTCCACCTAATAGCCAAATACATTCCACACAACTATTACTCAAGCACGGAATCAACACATATCTAAACAGCTTCTGCATTGGTTTAACCACCCCCAAACTATTCTCTCAACTGGTTAGGTAATTGAGTTGTCAATTGGTAGTTTTAGTTTTCTCGACTAAGATTCACTACTCTTTCACTGTATTCTATTCAATATACCAACCCAGCGTAGTGAAATTCATGACCATAAATCACACTTAATCGTATCTCACATGGATAAGTAAAGTCTATAAAACGAGCATAAGTAGCATAACCTAGTCATAATTCATGAATTGATATCAGTTTCAAATAATATCATCATAGCCCGGCAAGGCTATCCAACATACAAGCACACAAATTATTATTATTATTATTATTTTTTTTTAATAACACACAAAAATAACAAAAAAAAAATAACACACAAAAATAACAAAAAAAACTCGAAGTCACCCCCAAACTTAAAGTTCACATTGCCCTCAATGTGACAAAAGAAAGCAAAGTAAATAAGAAATAAGGAAAGAGACAACCCGAATCAAAAGGCGTGGAGATAACAATCGAACTTTTAGCTCATCAGTATGCATTGGTTTGGAATGACGATGTGCAACCTGAAATATGAAAAACAATAATGATTAAATAAACGTAATCACTAAAAAAAAAATGGGAAACATGCTCTACTTTCTAATGCAGTCCTAAAATTCTACATGCAATGCAATAAACATATAAAAGATAGAAAAAATGGGTTGCCTCCCATTAAGCGCTCGAGTTATAGTCTAGAGCTCGACTTTTTTGCAAGTAACAGTTATGGAGGCTTGAATTGATCTTTGGAAGTCTTGCATTGCTTGCAATTGCCAGTTTTGCATGCTTTTTCCTTTGCTCTCCATATTTTAAATCGACCCTTTTCATCTTTAATTGGTGCAACTAGTCCACCTGTGTCCGGTTTGCAGTTTTCTTGGCCACTTATTACCCCTTCATCAACTCTAAAGCACTCATTGAGGTCGATTGGTTGCTCGGGTATGGTGTACATACTGAATACTGCTCGTTCATCCTGTACCCTCAAGATTAGCTCACCCTTTTCAACATCAATAAGGGCCCGACTCGTCGCTAAGAATGGTCGTCCCAAAATGACTGGCATATTGCGATCCTCTTCGATGTCAAGGACGATAAAATCAACTGGAAAGAAAAACTTTTCCACCTTGATGAGCACGTCCTCAACCACACCCCGTGGGTACTTGATCGATCTATCAGCAAGCTGTAGAGATACACTTGTTGCTTTTACTTTTCCCAACCCTAATCTCCTGTAGACAGAAAGAGGCATTAAATTTACACTTGCACCTAAATCACATAAAGCATTAAAATTATAAAATTCTCCAATTGTGCAAGGTAATTTAAAACTCCCTGGATCTTTTAACTTCGGAGGTAACTTATTTAGCAGAATAGCACTACATTCCTCAGTTAAGGCCACTGTCTCGTTTTCATCAGGTTTTCTCTTCTTGGACAACATTTCTTTCATAAATTTCAAATACAATGGCATTTGAGCTAGTGCGTCGGCAAAAGGAATGTTGATATGCAGTTTCTTGAAAACCTCAAGAAATTTTTCAAACTGCTTGTCGAGCTTGTTCTTATGCAGCCTCTGAGGAAATGGAATTGGTGGCACATAAGCTTTGACATGAATTTGTGCCCTCACTTGTGATGATTCAATAAATTCTTTTGAAACTTCTTCTTTTGATTTCGCCTGTTTTTGTTCAGATTCATCTTCCTCAATTACCAACCGTCCATCATTTTTCTCTGGTCTTTTCACGTGAATTTCTGGCAGTTGTACCCCGCTCCTTGTAGTGATGGCATTTACCTGTTCTCTTGGATTTGTTTCTGTAGTGCTGGGTAAAGTGCCTGGTTTTCTATCTGACAATTGTAGGGCTAACTGACCAATCTGAGTCTCTATTTTTCTGATAGACGCTTGTTGATTTTGACTGTTGATGTCCAATCGCTCTAATGCTTTATCAGTTTTCTGCATATACTTTTGGAACATCTCTCCTAAACTCGGTCCTCTTTCCTGTTGAGCATTATATGCATTACCACTTTGTTGATTTTCAGACCATCTAAAATTGGGGTGTTGCTTCCAACCTGGATTGTATGTCTGTGAATATGGGTTGTACTGCTGATGTGTATTATTCTGCACAAAATTGACCTGTTCTGGAGAGGCCAATAACATACAATCTGATATCGAATGGTTAGCTCCACAGTTCTCACACATGATGGTTGCTTGGATTGCATTCACTCCTTGCATTTGTGTTCTGACCAAGAGCTCCACCTGCTTTGTCAATGTAGCAAGTTGTGCATTGGTAGCTGATAGACCATCAATCTCATGTATGCCTGCTACTTTTCTTGGAGTGGTGCGATCAGATGAAAACATGGTCTGTGTGTTTGCAATCAGCTCATAGAGATCCCATGCTTCGTTGACATTTTTATTCGCAATGGACCCGTTTGCAGATGAGTCCACTGTAGATTTAGATTGAGGAGATAGCCCAGAATAAAAATATTGAGCCTGTTGCCCTTTTTTAATGCCATGATTTGGACATTTTCTGAGCAATTCTTTGAATCTGTCCCAAGCTTCATGATACATTTCGCCCTCCAGTTGTTGGAAAGTAGAAATTTCCAACTTCATCTTTGCTACTTTAGCAGGTGAAAAGTATTTATTACAGAATTTTCTGGTTAACTCATCCCAAGTGGTGATACTAGCATGTGGTTCTGAATCTAACCATTCTAGAGCCCCCTCCCTCAATGTATATGGAAATAACCGGAGTCTGATGGCATCTTCATTTACTCCTTGAAACTGAAAATTATGGCACATACGTAAGAATCTGGAGAGATGAGTATTAGGATTTTCAGTCGCCTTTCCATAGAACTGCAGGTGATTGCTGAAGAGATTAATCAAATCGGCCCTTAATTGAAAGTCATTCCGACCAAAAGCTGGATAAATAATGCTTGAACGATCAGGAGCTGCTGCCGGAGTTAGGAACTGAGCCATTGGCATGTTTCCATCGTCATCTTCTTCCTGTTCTTCATGTTGTTGAATTTGCTGAGCTGCCATTCGGGCTGCTTTTACAGCGGCTGCTCTTGCAGCCTCTTGTTCAAACTCTCGTCTTATTTGTGCATCTGCCATCTGATTTTGTTGCTGGTCTTTCTGTTTTTGGTTGTGTTCTTTGCGTCTTCGTCTGAAAGTACGTTCAATCTCAGGATCGAAAGTCTCAAGATTGTCGCCTTGCGTACGGAGCATGCAACAAACACCCTTTTCTGTAGTATAAAAAAAAAAGAAAAGAGTATCAAGATAAAAACAACTTAACTATAAAAATTAATTTAAGACTTATAATAAATAAGAAATAAACATAAAAGAAAATAAACAGAAAAGAAAGAAAATAGTAATAATAATAATAAATAAATAAAATAAAACTAACACGAACGATTAATCTAAACTAATATTAAATAAGAATAGTTCCCGGCAACGGCGCCAAAAACTTGTTGTGAAAATAATGTGATTGCAAGTGCACAATATCGTTAACAAGTAATAAAGTGGACTTTTTGAGTCCGGATTATCGTTCCCACGAAGACTATCTTATTTAGATACTAGTTAAATTAATTAAAGTGTTAGTCTATTGACAACAATATAAAATCAATTGAGTTGAAAGATTTAAGCTAGAACTTTGGATTTTTCGAAAATAATAATAAAGCAGAAATCAAGAATTAATAAAATATGATGGTTGAAGCGTTTGGACGAACAAATTCACCTAGTTGTCATCTCTAATTCCTCATCTCAAGATTTGTTTTCTAGAGTTGTATTCGGTTGAATTCACAAATTTAACCTAATTTACCTCTCTCGAGTTCAAATTAGTCCTATCTAATTAAGTCAACTTAGGCAGTCAGAATGGTCTTAATTAGATGCATTAAATCTCCTAAGAATTCAATTCAAGACCGTGACAATAACAAAAGCGTATCTCTACCTTTTATCCAATTGCCAGATTTTACTACGTGGTCTAGATTAATAATTTACATCTCGGTTCATTACAATCCACAAATCAATGACAAATAATGGCCAATTATCTCAAGCATTAAGAAAAGAAGTAAAATCAAATACTTAATCAATTTATAAATCAAAACTTGAGATTCGAAATTAAAGAATTAAACTTAGGCTACATCGTTCATCCAAACATTAAATCTAGCTATTCATGACTCGGGAGAAAGAAAAGATGAAGAGAAGGAAAGACATGACCGGATCTTGAAAATAATAGAGGGGGAGACGTTGAATATCTTGCACCAAGAAATATTTGTCTTCAAGCTCCAATCTTCAATTCCGCCTTTGTTCTTCGTCTCTTTGTATCTCTCTTTCTCAATATGATTTTTACAAGATTTTACAACCCCCAATTATGAGTGTATCTGTCTTATTTATAGGTCTCTCAAGATGACCTAAAAGATCCCTCAAAATCCTAAAAATCGTGGACTACAACTTTCCTAATTGCATTGGGACTCAAAAAAAGGAAACAAAATAATCAGAAAATCCGCATGTGAGATTTTGGCCTAGGCGAACGCCCAGGCATGTTCTGGGCGAACGCCCAGGCCGCGTAATTCGCCTCTGTTGCCTTGGAGTGTATCTGGGCGATCGCCCAGCTTTGATCTGGGCGTTCGCCCAGATCTCTTTTCTTCATATCTGCGCCCGTGGTCCTTCAACTTTTGATTGTGGTCATTTTAGTCCTCTGATTTATTCTTTTATTTCACTTTAGTCCTCTTTTATTTGCAGTCCAGGTCCTTCAACTTTTGTATGTTTGCAAATTGATCCCCATCTCCAAGTTCTCGTAAACTTTCAGTCCTTTTCACCTATTTTGCTTTGTTTTTCTCCAATTCCATCCGATCTTGGGTTTCAACCTGAAATAATTAAATCAACACACGATTAAGTCGAAAAGTACTTATGAGCACTTACAATTGTCCACTTTTAATGGTCTAGATAAGTGTAAAATCACACTTATCAGGGGCCTAAAAATGTTCTATTTCACAAATGTTTGGAACCCCATGTGTAACTTTTCCATAAATTAAAGTTCATTGTATACATTAATCAACTAAATAATATAATACTTAATTATTTATAACTATACTGAGATACATAGATGACACTTGAATATGTGATAGAAGGGCACTTATATGTTGCTCAATGCCCGACTCTCACAGAGGGTGGGCCTCGGACAGGAGATACATTTTCTATGATATAAAGCATCAAAATCTGTTTATCGCTTCAACTTGACATTTCTAATTAATTAATGCTAACTGCACTCAAGAAAAAATTATGTACATATATTGACTTCAAAGTAGAATTGATGATCTCCAATCATTCATGCTAAGCAAGTTGTGCGGGTAAATTTCAACAGCTTAGTCTTATGCGACAATGACATGGATTACTTTTTATGGTGGAGATGAGGCATCTGGGGTTGTGGAAGCTACGGTCATTGAATTTTTAATAAAATTTTTATTAGATGATTAAACTTTAATTTGTCTTATTTGAATTATTAAACTTCAATTTAATTTCAATTGAGTCGCTAAATCTTAAATTTAGTTTCAAATTTAACTACTCTCTTACATGTCGTCTCTAAAATTGATAGAAATTACTTAATCAGCAAGCATAACGTAACGGATTTTTCACATAATCACTGCGTGACTTTTCAACTTACCATTATGCAATGTCAAAAAAGTGTTAACACATATTTTAATAAAAAAACATTGTCATAACCCTTATTTTACTATTTTCGTTTATAGGGTACTATTTATCAATTACACAGAAGATCAAATATGATACGATTGTCAACTAATTAATTTCTGACAGTTTGGAGAATGAAAATGTGATTAAAGTCACGAAATTTGAAACAAAATTAAATTTAGTGACCCAATTGAACAAAAAAATTAATTCAGATCTAATTGACCACATATGAATTTTACCCAAGCTGTCCATAAAACTCTTTAAAATGCACGTGCCAATTCATAAAACTTTATTCAAATTGGGCAAATGAATTGTCGGAATTATTGAACAACATTTTAATGTGGTCTCTTTAATCGCCTTCAAGGGCTGCAACTAACACTTGACGGTTGGGGGCCTGTCTCTTAAATAGAGGTGGGTTGAGCACAATTATGAAATTTTTATTTCTCTGTAATTAATTATTTTCATTAAATTATTCTAAAATGTGCATTTTTGTGCATTTCTTAATTATTACAGAAAATAATCAAGTTCTTCTTGGTCATCTTTTAGAAGCATATAATTTTTACCAAAAATTAATCATATTTCAAAATTTTATTTAAACATTATTATGAAAATAATAATTTTTTTAAAATACAAAACAATGCTTCTATTGAAATAAAAAAATCTTAAGAAATAACAAAAAAATAAAAAATTAACGATTTAACATCAGTTTATAATAGTTTTAAATGTATCATAAATACAAAAGTGTAAAATTGATAATATAAATTTATTTTTGGTTAACAGAGGATTTTAATTTTTTTTCTTTTGGAAAACGAATATAAAGGTAGATTTTGGTGATTGTTGAAAAATGAGAGACTCAGTCCGTATAGTTAGTTAGACATAATTCATATGATAAATAGTAAGCTAGTCAAACATCATTTTTATCTACACATTTCGTAAGACGTACAACTTTATCAACTTATTATTTATACATTCCGTAGAACTCAATTGATGACATCAGCTTGAGTTAATGTTTGCTTAATATTTCGATATGATTAAAAAGTACCAAAACATATATTTTATTTATTTTATTTATTTAATTTTGTCTTTTAATAACCAAAAAAACTCAGCCTTAAATTGTTGCTTTCGTACTGTACAAAAATAAGTAGAGCCATCACCAGAACTTTCCTAATTGAATAAAAAGCGACAAAAATGATTCTCCATATAAATTGTTGTAACTATTTTTGGAAATATTATATTCTTATGTGACATTACAAGTTATTTT
Source organism: Forsythia viridissima (assembly GCA_030279155.1). Classification (NCBI taxonomy): domain Eukaryota; kingdom Viridiplantae; phylum Streptophyta; class Magnoliopsida; order Lamiales; family Oleaceae; genus Forsythia; species Forsythia viridissima. The sequence goes on from CM059042.1 coordinate 45,616,472, forward strand.
TTCTCTTAAGTCAAACAAATTACTTATTTTTAATACTTTTGAATTATTAGCAAAATAAATTTTTGACACAAAAAACTAATTTTAGACATTTAAGATTTCATAATGAAAATAATAGAATTACATGTTAATTTTGATAATTTAAATTACGTTAAAATTAATATGTTAAATGTATAATTTAAATGAAATTTGGCCGAAATTAATTATATATGTAGTAGTTTAAATTCTTAAACTAATAAAGTATGACGGACAATCTATACCATTTATAATTTATTAAATACAATTTAAATGAATCCATGTTATTAATATTAATTATTTTATTTCATGTATAATATAGATAATAACATTTCCATTCCTTCCTTAAAAAATATAATAGTACCCTTTATTCATTTGCAAAACATAAAAGTACTTATTGTTGTATGAAGTTATTTAAAAGTCTCTCAAGTACAATATATATTAATTTTTTTTTATTTAAACAACATGTTATATATTTTTAACACGTCTATCAAGTACGGGTAAAATTGAACTTAGACGATTTTCTTTTAAAAGGGCCGATCTTCTTCATAGTATTAAAAGGAATGGATTTAATCTCTAACTCATTTATAATGCCCACGTTGAAGTAGTATCATGTGTGATGGCGTGATGTTACTTCAGCGTAGATATTATAAGTGGATCCGAGATCAAATCCATTCTTTTTAATACCATGAAGAACTAATTTCATTATTATTTAACGTCAAGTCGGTGAATGGATTATGGACCAGACGTGAGTGAGACAAAAACTGTAGTCATTTTAAACACAAAATTATATATGTGAAAAGAACACTTGGGCACGTCACATGCCACGCCAACTAAATACGCATGTATTGTATATTTCAGAATAGGTACTAATCGTATTATTAAAATTGTGAAAAGCAACGATCAAAAAAAAAAAAAAAATTTGTGAAAAGCAAGTGGAGCCAACCATACTGTTTTGGACACTACTAAAAATCACCAAGTTTTTGGAATTATTGTTGCCTATGGCAAGTTGACAACACTTTTGACTATACGTCTTTAATTTGAGGGCTTTGTGCTGACTGCAATAATACGTATACTGTGGGGCTGGAGAAAATTTGGTGAAGCCAAACTATATATACTACTATAGATACACATATACTGTGTTTGTATAAGTGCGTGTTTGGTGGTGTTGTAAGTATTTATAAGTTGTAGATGTTATAGATTGATTGTGTGAATAATAAATAAGTAGTAAATTGTAGATTTTACAAAATGTATAGATAAAAAATATATTTGACCAGTTAAATTTAGAATTTAATTTTAACCAAACAAACTGTAAGAATAATAGTTTCTATTATTAGTATAGATCATTATCAATCTATATAAAATAATACAGATTTAGATCAAGTCGAAACAAAACCAAATGATGAATCACCAAAAACATCCAACTTGCATATATTAAAACAACTGAATCTGCATTGTAATTGCGAAAGCCCCCACAATTTTGAAAATTTGGTCTGCTGCTGGTACCCTTGGTGTTGGTATATTCAGAAGTAAACAACACGATCCCTTATGAAAATGTCAAACTTTTTACGTGTGGGTCCATTTTTATTAGTTCTAACAAGCTTGACGAGTGGATTTTATACACTCATTTAGATTGTTTTAATTATATTTTTATAGTACAATTTAAATAATTGAAATAAAAACAATGTTAATTTTATCTTGTTTCTTGTGATTAAGAATAAAATCAAAATTAGATAAAAATGAAGACTAACGAGACTAAAGTACAAGATATTTCATGTAGATGAATGCGATAGACCGACCAAACATCACATAAACTCTCCTATGCCAAGGCGGCAACTGTGGCCACTCGAGCATCCAGATAGCTCACATAAGCGAGCCATTGGCCAGAATTTTGGTGCTTATGTCCGCTTGAGCACTATAAATAGAAAAGAAAAGGTTAAGCTAGTGGTAAAAAATTGGAGATAACAAAGAATATAATGTTGGGATATTTTCTCAAAATTTGGAAGTCAAAACTTGGAAGACATCTAGGTCGATTAAAATTAAACAAGTTTTCAAATCTTGGACACTTTGGTAGTCGAAACTTGGAAGACATCTAAGTCGACTAAAATTGAACAAATTTCTAAATCTTGGACTCATTGGTAGTCGAAACGTAGAAAAAAATTAGGTCATACATTAAATATAAATTGACGTAGTTTATTCTCTTTTGTAGATGTAACTTGAGGGTTTTTTGAGAGAAAAATTGTAAGCCTAGCGTCCTAGTTGTTTTTCTTGTTTCTTTATGGGTTGTACAAAGAGTAGAAATTGGTGGGTGCGGTAAAGTTTAGCATATTATTTTTCTTGAGATACTTGGGAATTTAGGTGAGTGAAATCTATATGATTGTAACAGTTTTTCATATAGTGAAAGTTTTGACAGTCCATAAATATTTTTTTATCTTTTATATTAATTATGTTTCGTTATATTTATCTGAACAAGAATCTTGTGGTCAATAAAGAAATTGGTCTCAATTTTCAACAGTGCTATCAGAGTGTCAGGTCGTTCAGAGAAGATATGTCTATCAAATATTACGTGGAAAAATTTGATGGAAGAATGAATTTTGGCTTGTGGCAAGTACAAGTCAAAAATGTTTTGATTCAATCTGGACTGCACAAGGCTTTAAAAGGAAAACTAACTCCTGTTTCTGATAAAGATACTAAAAAGGCTTGTATGAGTGATGATGTTTGGAAATATTTCTGAAGAAAAAATGTTGAGTGGTGGAAGTAACCCACGATGGATAGGAGATATGTTATCCACTACGTGTGGACATATTTGTGTCCCACCCACAATTGTGGGCTCCACTACTGATGTGGCACTCCCACATCAGCCCACATCAGTAGTGGTAACATATCTCCTACCCACCATGGGTAGGAGATCATTCTCCATTTTATCTAAAAACTCGTTATTTGTTGCTGCAAAATGGAAGAAGAATAACTTCATGAAAAGAAAAGTATCTTGTTGGAATTGTGGACAATCTGGTCACGTGAAAAAAAATTGTCGAAAAGGTGGAGCATGCTCGGCTAACTGCTTGACATCATATACGAACAATATGCCTCTCTTTATGGGAGACAATGATGTCACTTGAGTAAATATTTACATCTTCGTAGCATGCGCTAGTTGCTATGATAGATGATGTGTTACTACTAGCGGGTCTACATGTTTGCACATGGGTATTGGCTTGACATTAATGTAAGGTGTGTGGTAGAATTGATGTCGATGGCTGATGAACTTCCAAGTAAGTCAAACAAGGGAGTTGCACTATACTATTTTAGCAAATTTATTCAACATGAGCATAAAATTCTTAGAATTCATTAATTCTAAGTGATTATACTTATGTGGTGAAGTATGTTAATTCTCTGTTTTGAGAATTATGATTGTCAAAGTTTACCAGTTTTTTTAAGTATCGAGATGAAGAACTGTAGAAGAGATGATTGAGTTTTGACTAGTTTTTCGTCAAGGTGGAGATTGTTGGGATATTTTATCAAAACTTAGTAGTTAAAACTTGGAAGACATCAAGGTCGACTAAAATTAAACAAGTTTTTAAATCTTAGACACTTTGGTAGTCAAAATTTGGAAGAAATCTAGGTTGACTAAAATTGAACAAATTTTCAAATCTTGGACACATTGGTAGTCAAAATTTGGAAGACATCTAGGTTGAAAAAAATTGAACAAGTTTTCAAATATCGGACTCCTTGGTAGTCGAAACTTGGAAGAAAATTAGGTTATACGTTAACTATAAATTGACGTAGTTTATTCTCTTTTGTAGAAGTGACTTGAGGGTTTTTTGAGAGAAAAATTGTAAGCATAGCATCCTAGTTATTTCTTGTTCTCTTTGTGGGTTGTACAAAGAGTAGAAATTAGTGGGCGTGGTAAAGCTTAGAATATTATGTTTCTTGAGATACTTGGAGATTTTAGTGAGTAAAATGTATAAGTCTTTTCAAACTGGGTGAATTGAATTTAATGACATGAATTCTTATATAGTCAATGGTTCGTTACATCTATCTTGATTTCTTTGATTTCCAAAGTTTTAGCTTTAAGGGTGAGTTTGATTCATCAAAATTTTCTATGGAAAATGCCTTTTTTCCACCTATTTTCCAATTGATGTGTTTGATTGCACAAGATTTTCCATGGAAAAAATATTTTCCTTGTTTTGTTTGATTGCAACCTTTTTTTTTCCATCTTAAACATTTTCTCATTTACTTTGTTTTGGGCCACATTTTTCTTGTTTTCAAGGAAAATATTTTCTTAGGAGAGAGGATGTTTTATTTTCCATAGAAAATTTTTTCTTATTTTCCAATCAATAATTTCTTGGCAATTCTTTTCCATGGAATTCATTTTCTTTCCACTCAAATTTCTTGCTTCCAATCAAACACAACCTAAACTTTTTATCGGGCAAGTCAAACCACCATTCATCTAAATCCTCAATTGTAATGTCCAAGGCGTAGTCAAGACTCGCAGTTTTTTCAATTTCTTGCTACTGTATTTTGTTTATCGATGTTTCTTTTTTTATATTTTTGTTGTAAATTGTTCAATTTATATAGTAAGAAGTGATTTGGATTCAAACTTCTATAAGAGGATATCAATAAGTTGAAATAATACTCAAAGCAAAATCCGAAAACAAAAGAAAAAATTTCCGCCCAATTTTTTAGACTAGGTGAACGCCCAACCTCATTTTTCTGAAACAGAGACAAAATCTACAAAAGTTCAGTGCCGTTGGTTTTGAATTTCTGGCTGCATTTGAAGATTTTTTGGCATCTTTTGGATTGGTTTTGGCACCTTTTCGTGTATTAGATCTTGGACATATATATAGATAGTTTTCATGTTGGAAAACATATAATTAACATCAAAGACAAATATCTACGTCCAAAGCAAAGTTTTAATCTCATATTTTCTTAAAGTGTTCTTCAAGTTCTTATTCACATTCATTTTGCTTGATTTGAACTTGAATTAAATATTTGTTTATTTCTATAAACTATTTGCCTTTAAAGTCTTCAAAAACTTATTCCAGTGGCAGTAAATATCGTTTGAGGACAGCAATTCAAAATCGTGTTCAACCTATCTCTTTTGTGAATTATTTTATCTTGTTTTGTTCTTCATCTCATTGAAGTTCAACAATCTCAAAAGATATTTTCATGATGGAGAACGAGACTACGATGGGGACTATCAAAATGATGAATCAAGACCTTGTGAGGCTTGGTAGGTTCGATGGAACTAATTTTACCAGATGGAAGGACAAGTTGAAATTCATTCTCACCACCTTGAAGATATTCTACATTTTGGATCTGGATTTGGCACCATTGCCGGAACCAAACACCAACTAATTCTGATGCGATAAATGCAGAAAGGAAAAAGAGACAAGAAAACGAATTTATATGCAGAGGACATATCTTGAATTCTCTCTCTGATCGTCTTTATGATCTTTACACAAACACTACTTCAGCAAGGGAGATATGGAATGCATTGTAAAATAAATACAAGACCGAGAAGGAAGGTACCCAAAAGTTTCTAATTTCTAAATACTTCGATTTCAAATTTTTGGATAACATACTTTTGTTAGGACAAGTACATGAATTGCAAGTCATTGTCAACAAAATGAAGTCTGTGAAGATTGAAATTTTTGAGACTTTCCAAGTTGGTGCAATTATCTAAGTTGCCATCATCATAGAATGTCATAGAAAGAATTCTTCATAGTTCCGAAAATTATTCTTTGGAATGGATTCAAAAGCATCTGCAAATTGAGGAAGGATCAAGGGCATGAGATGGGAATGAACATTCTCATGGAGAGACTTCTAAAGCCCATGCCGTGGATCAAGCTGACAAATCAAACAAAGATTCCTTGAAGAGAAAATTCTCAAACTCCAACAAAAACAACAATAACAAGAAAAAATCTAAGGTTTCTTGTTATATGTGTGGCAAACTCAGACATTATGCTCGTGAGTGCAGGAACCGCAAACAACCAAAACAAACAAGAAAAGTGAACTCCATTGACATTGAAAATATTGTTGCTACTGTGAGCATCGTCAATACCGTCAAAGGAAATGTTCAATGATGGTGGTATGTAGAGGTGGCAAAAAAGCTCGTCGACTCGTGGACTCGCCAGTTTGGCCAATTAAAGCTCGGCCCAACTCGGATTTAGGCTCGTCTAAGGACGAGCACGAGCTAGGGCCAAACAAAAAAAAAAGAGGACTCGGCCAAAAAATGAGCCGGCTCGTGGGAATGAGCCCAGCTCGTAACGGTCACAATTAAGCCAACGGTCACAATTAAGCCAACAGTCACAATTAAGTGACCGTTGGTAGCTGAATTTTTTTTAATTTCATTATTTTCCTATAAATACCCATATTCTAAACTCATTTTTTCGCACTTCAATCTCTTATCTCTCATTCAATTATATATTCAATCCATTAACAATTCTCAAATTTCATTCTCTCAAATATCAATATTAGTGTTATAGTTAGTATCTAATATCTTATTATCTAGATATTATTCTATAATTTCAAGTTGTAATTTTTTACTTCTACTAATTCTCTACATTTCTAGTTTCTACTATATCTTCATCTTTTCCTATTTTCTTTATTATATTATTCCAAATGGCCTACAATAGAAGTGATGATGATTTCAGTGGTTTTAATGATATTCCAATTCCAGACGATACTATTGATCAGTTTGGTGGTAACACTGATCCAATTGATTTGGAAAACGTTCAAGAAGATGCAGATACACAAACTACCATCGGCTCTAGCACTAAACAAAAAGTCACCAAATAAAAGGCTAAGTGCTGGCAGTATTTTGAGTTGGTACCGACTGGTAAAGTAGTTAACGGAGTTCTTGAATTCAAAGCACAGTCTAAACACTGTCACGAGAAGTTAGCTTGACAAAATGGGATAGGCACGACCCACCTCAACAGATACTTCAAAAAGTGTCAATACAGACGTGGAGGTTTGGATACAAATCAAGCACAATTCCAGTTTAGATCTCTGGGAGCAGGGTCCAGTAGTCCCACTCTCAGCAACTGGATATATTCATAAGAACTCATGTACCACGAAGGACTGTCGAAATTGATAGCAAATGTTGAGTTTCCACTATGCTTGGTGGACAATCTTTATTAGACAAAATTCATCCAAAAATATCTCCAACTAAGGTACGTTAATATTTTTAGAAATACACTTTGTGAAGACACTATTGTTAGATATAATATAAAAATGAAGTTATTATTAATTATACTAATAATTACAACGATGTTGTATTTTTTACATCAGACTTATGGACATGTTAAAATAAAAAAGGATACATGATTGTAACTGCACACTATATTGATAATAATTGGATAATGCATAAAAAAGTAAAGTATTTAAACAAATAGATTATCCTCATAATGGAAATAATATTTATCATGTTTTATTAGGTGTGTTACATGAATTTAAATGTGATTCTAAGGCTCGTAGTTTTACATTTGATAATGTAGGCCCAAATAACATAGTAAATGAAAAATTAATGCAACATTGTAGTCCAGATTTTGATGGTATTTTATTTCATATTCGTTGTGTATATCATGTGTTTAATTTAATTGCACAAGATGGATTAACATTTATACAACCTCAACTAGAAAAAATTAGATATGCTATTAATTATATTTCAGTTTCAGCTGACACTCACATTGCTCACGATATGATTTAGAATTACATGACTGAAAAATATGTGGTCATGTTAGAAAATTTTTAAATTGTTTTATGACGCAACAACTGCATGTTTTGGTATGTATTATCCAACTGCTCCACTTGTTCTAAATCATTTTTATTATATTGCTAACAATTTTAATAAATATAAGAATTTTGATCTTTTTTCTAGTATTATACATGTTATAGAAACTAAATTTAAAAAATATTGGAAACAACTGTCTATGTTATTTTCATTAACATGTATTATGGATCATCGACTTAATTTAGAGGGTACAAAAGTAACAATAATGGCAATTTCAGAAAAATTAACTTACGAAAATTCAGTAACGTGTGCTAATTTAGAACAAACTTTATGATATATGTATGAGATCTATGCTGAAAAGGCCGGTACGAATGTTGTACAATCCCCTAATTCAACATATACTTCATCATCAACTGATGATATTGACTTATAGAGTTACGTCTGTACACATAGGAGTGGTCAAGGTCAACAAATGGTTGGTTCTTCTTTCCAGTTCTTCCCTTTCCAGTTCTAATGATACACATGTAGAGTTAGTTAGGTATTTTGAGCATGATATGCTTAGTATGTTAGATGACGAAGAGAGAATTTTTTTTGATATACTACGATGGTTGAGACAACATCAACGTAGTTACCTAATTCTTTCAAAAATAGCACGTGATCTACTAACACCTCCGATCTCAACTGTAGCATCGGAGGCTACATTTAGTACAATTGGCAGGATTTTATCTGATATCAGGCCAAGACTCAAAGTCTATATTTTAGAAAGCTTACTGTGTTTAAATGATTGGGATGACACCGAACTTTGAATCTAAGATAAAGTGGACAGAATAATGTCCGAAGAACTTGAAGATTTGAATATAGATTAATTAGATTCGTAGTAAGTATTATTTTGCATTAGTATTTGATATTTTTTTTTATTTTAATAAAAAATTGTACACGTAACATCTTGTTCGTATATAATTTTAACTCTGCCTACTTTTAAAGTAGTCAGTCCCAAGCCCTGAAAAATGAGGACGTTTTTAAATTTTTAATTTTTAACATAAAGGATTCTCAATATTATATTTCTTTTTTATTTTCAAATTTTTTTTTAAAAAATTGTGGGTCGAGCCGAGACCCATGAGCTCGTGGGCCGAACCGAGCGGGCATTTTGGGAACGAGCCTAGCCCGAGCTCGGCTCGTCGGGCTCAGCTCGTCTCCATGGACGAGCCGAGCTCATTTTTTATAGGCCGAGCCAAGCCAAGTGGTATGATACTTGTGCTACCATACATGTTTTATATGATAGGTTATTATTCAAAACCTATCAAGAGGTGGACGATGAACACATTCAAATGGAAAATGAAGTTCAATCCAATATTATTGGCAAATGAAGTGTGGACTTAAATTTCACATGCAGCAAGAAGATCACATTGATAAATATTTTACATATACCGAATATGAATAGAAATCTTGTAAGTGAGGATTTGTTGAAAAAATTGAGAATTAAGTCTGTATATGAGTCGGACAAATTTTTACTTTCACGGAATGGTGTATTTGTTGGAAAAGATTATTTTAATGATGGAATGGTCAAACTATGTATTGTAAAAAATGATATTAATAAAAATACAAATTTGAATTATGTTATTGAGTCTATTTCATTATGGCATGATAGACTAGGACATATTGGTTTTTCTACTTTAAAAAGAATGATAAAAATCGAAATGATTTTATGTGAAAATATAGAATATAATAAATGTGAATTACATGTTAAGTCTAAAAAAATTAAGAAACATTTTCATAGTATTGAAAGGATCTCTAATTTATTAGAGTTAATTCATTCCGATATATGTAAATTAAATGGAATGTTAACTAGAGGAGGAAATAAATACTTCATTCATAGATGATCATTCTAGGTTTTGTTATATATATATATATATATATATATATATATATATATATAATGAAGCATAAGGATGAAACCTTTAATATGTTTAAGATATATAAAACTGAAGTAGAAAAATAAATAAATAGAAAGATTAAAATTCTTAGAAGTGATAGAGGAGGTGAGTACGTCTCTAATGGATTTAATCTTTTTTGTGAACAACATGGCATAATACATCAATGTAGTACTCCTAGAACACCTGAACAAAATGGTTTGACTGAGAGAGAAAATAGGACATTAGTTGAGATGATAAATGCTATGTTATTAAACTCTAAGTTGCCATTTAATTTATGGAGTGAAGCTTTACTAAGTTAATGTCATATAGTTAATAGGATTCCTTCTAAAAGATTAAAGGTTTCTTCCTACGAATTGTGGAAAGGAAAAAAACCTAACAATGGTTATTTCAAAGTGTGGAGATGTCTTGCTTATTGCAAGAACACAGATCCTAAAAAGACTAAGTTGGATCCTAGAGGGATCAAGTTTTGTACGATATGCTCAAAACAGTAAGGCATATTGTTTATTAAATTTGGAAATTAATGTTATAATTGAATCTCGAGACGTAGAGTTTTGTGAAAATTAATTATCTTCAGATAATAATTCTTTAAGGAAATCTCAAGTGAAGACTCCTAGTTCTACAAGATCACAAGTAGAAACACCTTCCAAGGATGTTGATACAAATGAACTTCGTAGAAGTAAAGAGCTCGAAAGGATAAAATACTATGACCGGATGAAATTGATTCTCAACTTATTTCTTTCTATTTGGTTGAAGGAAATGAGAAGAGTTTTACAAGAACTAATCTGTATGTTCTTTAAGTGGAACCGATCCTAAAACTTATCAAGAAGCAATGCCATCAAGAGATAGTATCTTTTGGAAATATACTTTTGGAAAGATGCTATAAATGATAAATTGGATTCAATAATGTCAAACAATACTTAGGAATTAGTCGATAATAATGTCAAACAATACTTAGGAATTAGTCGATTTATCACCCGACTAAAAAATTATAGGTTGTAAATAGGTATTTAGGAGGAAGTATAATGTAGACGGTACTCTTAATACCTTTAAAGCTAGGTTAGTTGCCAAAGGGTATCGACAAAAAGAAATGAATAGATTACTTTGATACGTATGCACCAGTTGCACGAATAACTTCTATTAGGATTTTATTCGCATTAGCTTCTATTTATGATTTGTATATGCATCAAATGGATGTTAAGACGATGTTCTTAAATGGGCATCTCGATGAGGAGGTTTATATGGAACAATCGGAAGATTTTGTTTTACCCAGAAATGAACATAAAATATGCAAATTAGTAAAATCATTATGTGGAATAAAACAAGCACAAAAAAAATGACATGAAAATTTTGATTTAGCAATAATATAATTTGGATTTAAACATAATAGTGTTGATAAATGTTTATATTTAAAAGTTTGTGATAATTATGTTGTGCTTATTTGTTTATACGTGAATGATATGTTAATTGTAAATAACCAAAGGCAAGGTATAAAAGAAACAAAGAGGTTTTTATCTTCCACATCAACATGAAAGATCTTGGTCAAGTGGATACCATATTAGGTATCAAGTTTACCAAGACTAGTTGAGGTTATATGTTGAACCAATCACATTATGTTGAGAATGTGATCAAGAAGTTCATCCACTTGAACATCAAAGAGATAAATACTCCATTTGATTCAAGTTTAAAACTTGTAAAGAATGATTGAAGAGTAACAACACAACTTGAGTATGCAGGTATTATTGGAAGTCTTATGTATGCGGTGCAATGCACAAGACCCGATATGATTAACATGAAAGACAAATATCTAGATCTAAATCAAAGTTCAAATCTCAGATTTTCTTAAAGTATTTTTCAAGTTCTTATTCAAATTCATTTTGCTTGATTTGAACTTGAATTAAAGGTTTGTTTACTCCTAAAAACAATTTGCCTTTAAAGCCTTCAAGCACTTATTCCGATAGTGACAAATATTATTTTAGCACAGCGATTAAAAATCGTGTTCAAACCATCCTTTATGTGAATTATTTTATCTTGTTCATCTCCTTGAAGTTCAACAATTTTCTCATGTAATCATTGTGCTACTTTCCAACTTACAACTATGCAATGTCAGAAAAGAGTTAATATATACATTCTAATAAAGAAACGTTGTAATAACTCTCATTTTATCATTTTCTTTTATATGATACCACGTAGCAATTACGTGGAGGACCAGATTCATGAAATTTGAAACAAAATTAGAGTTCAGTGATTCAATTGAAAAAATAAAAAATAGATCTAATTGAAATTTCATCAAATATTCAATTACCACAAATGAATTTTACCCCAGTTGTCTTTATTCAAATTTGGCAAAGGAATTGTCGGAATTTAATGTGGTCTCTAGAATCGCCTTCACGAGCTGCGACCGACACTTCTCTGTTAAATAAATAGAGGTGGGGTTGGAGTGTTACTATGCACCAATTATTGATTTTTTATTTTTTATTTAATTTAGAAGTTTTGACTATTGCATTGACTATTTTTTTAAAAATAAAAATTACAGAAACACTTTTTACTGGCAAAGAAGAAATATAATTTTTTATTTTACCCTTTCATGGACTTTATGAAAATTAAAAATATATATTTTTTCTCATTTTTCCATTTTTTTATTGATATTGTAGACAAAAATATATTTTTAGCTTAAAGAAAGTTCATGCTTTGTCCTTTTAAAAAAATTAATTACAACTCAATCATATTTGTCAAAATTAACTTTTCTGCCTTAAAAAAACGAAGTTGATCCAATTGACTACAGAACAGAAAAGAAAATAATTTTAGATATAACTTTGTTGCATTTTTTTTTTATTATTCTTTCTGTATTTAATTATTTTCATTAAATTATTCTAAAATGTGTATTTATGTGCATTTCTTAATTATTACATATAAACAAATTGTTCACTGTCACATATTAGAAACACTTGTTAGACATGCGTGGGCTGTACGTAATTTTGCAATTATATTATCAATTTTTAGTATTTCCAAAAATATATGTTTTATTTTTTAATAATTAAAATGTTAAAGTAGTAATTACAATAAAGATAAAAAAAATACAATTTTTGATAATATGTTGGATTGTATTGTTCGATATTGATATTTTATTTAGATTTATAGAATTACAATTATAATAAGATATAAGTTTTATATAGAAGTAATATGTTAGTAACTTGAACCCAGTGAAAGACTTATTCTTATATATGTTCTCTTTTTGTTAAACGTATTTGATTTGACGATATAAATAAAAACAACATAAATATTTTCGCTCTCTTAAGTAAGAAATAAAAACTCGTCCATTTTGCAAAAAAGCCCCCACCCCAATTTATTTTAACCCCCACCACTTTTCTCCAATCTTCCACTTTCTTTAATCACTCACCTATTTATTTACTACCAAATTTACATCCACATTATTAATATAATTAAATTTATTAAATTTAAAATAATTTTATTATTATTATATTCATTGTATTTATTTTTAAAAAATATAATATATAATAATATTTATTGAGTTAAATATTATTTATATCATATAATAAATAATATAATTAACGTTAATTTTATTATTAAGATTAGAGTGAGACTAATTAATTAGTTTATATTTGAGTAACAAATTAAATTTTACTTTAAAAATAAAAATAAATGAAACGTGCATAATAAATTTACTCTAATTGATAATATACACACACAAAAAAGAAAGTAATATTACATTAGAAATAATAAATTAGTGAAGAGGGTTAAAGCGTGCATCATACTCCCATGGGTCTAGGGAATATGATGTATTTTTTACTGTCTGTGATCGAGTATTGTGAATCCGGAGCAATAAGTAAGAAAATATATAACATTAACTTACCTATTTTGTAACGTAGGACAAATTCTTCTATTGTGGCTACTGGTGCCATATCAATTATATGTGCAAATAAAAAAAACATAAAAAACTGTTAACAATATTACAACTAACTTGCAAATTACAAAAAATAAATTTGTACAAATAAATAAAAATAAAAAATAAATTAATAATTTATTACTAACCTTTGAAGAATATGAAAAATAATAAGTGGGACACAAATTCGGTAAAATAAATTTAGAGAACAAAAGTGATTGGAAACGTTTGATGTTAGTCAAATTTGAGTAAAGTAAATAAAGCGATTGTGTTGGCCAAATTTCAAGAAAAATATGTATTTTGATGAGGAAGGAAAAATATGTATTTTGATAACGATGGAAAAATATGTATTTTGATGAGGAGGGAAAAATATGTATTTTGATAAAGATGGAAAAATATGTATTTTGATGAGGAGGGAAAAATATGTATTTTGATAAAGATGGAAAAATATGTATTTGATGGAGAAAGGAATAAAGGAAATGGATTTGTTGGGGGGTGATGGTGTAAAATTAAATTGCGGGGGGGGGGGGGGGGGGGGGGGGCTGTAAAATTAAATGAGGGGGATGGGGGGTTTTTTGCGGCGCTGAGGGGGAGGGGGGGCTGTTTTTTATTGCAGAGGGGTGGAATGGGGGAAAAAAAAAAAATTGCAATGGCTGCGTGTCAGGGAATTGATCTGGACCCGTGATGGGGTCCAGATCTTTTCTCTCTCTTAAATATTTTCATCTCTATTTCAATTTTGAGAACTATAATTTAAATTTTAATGTAGTAATAAAAAAAAGGTTATAATTTTTTCATTTATTTTTTTAAAAATTCATTTCTCATTTCTTTTATCTACGCAGTACAAAAAAAAAATAGAGGTCTTCTTTTCACCTTAATATTTAATTTAATATATTAAATATTTAAAAATTTTAATTATATATTTAATAAAATTTTAATGATTAACAATAAAAGAGTAATAAATAAAATATTAAAAAATAATTATACATTAATGAATACTAACGGTGGATATGGAATTTTAAAAAAATTGTGAAGTTAGAATAGTCAAAATCTCTCTCTCTCTCTCTCTCTCTCTCTCTCTCTCTCTCTCTCTCTTAGGGCTTTTTAGATGTTGTATATATATAGATATAGATATAAATATAGATATAATTTTTTTCAAAAATTAATCATATTTCATAATTTTATTTTAAAACACGTTATTATGAAAATTATAAAATATGTAATTTTATTTATAAGTTATTATGACAATTATAAAATATGTAATTTTATTTCAACATTATTATGAAAATTATAAAACTTTTAACTTAAAAACAATGCTTCCATAGAGATCAAACAAATATTCAGAAATAATAGAATAAAATGACAGTTTAACATCCCTTAATGATCGTTCCATATAGAGTATAACATCTATAAAGTAATATTAGATAAATTAGTATCTTCTATTAAATAATCAAAATTTCTTGTCTCGACTCGAGCAAAGAGGATAAATTAATAATTTTGATAAATTGGTAAGATAATAATTTTTTGAAACATCTGTGTAAATATGTGGTACCAATCATACTATAAAGAGTAATTATATTCACACAACATTTTTTTTATTTTTTGCACCACATTTTAATTACATTTCACATCCTTGATCTATGAACATTATAGCACTCATGTCCCAAACTTTTTTTTATCACATTTTTATTCTCAACTTTTCATTAATTAACACATCTTTTGTTTGACAATGTTTGACAATGGTTTCCGTCTAAATCAGTTGTTGAGAATTTGTAAAAATGCTTATTTGTCTGTCATATTACAAAAAAAAAAACAATAGATACAAAAGTACGATAAAATATTTTTCCTCATTTCAAAGCACGTAAACAAAATATATCGACAAAAGCCATCATTAATGATTAAATGTGCTAATTAATGAAAATTGAAGATAAGAATTCGATGACAAAAAGTTAAGAACATAATTGCAACAATAAACAAAAGTTGAGGATCTTAAGTACAATTAAAATGTGGCGCGCTTATAATAAATTGTAATGTGAATATTATCACCCTACTGTAAATTAATAATTTGTCAAAAAGTATAAATATAATTAACTATGACACTTCCATATCAATGAATATTGTTTATGAAATAATTCAATACTATTGATTAATGTCGTTTTAGTTTATCAATGTTCATTAATTTAGAATTGAATTGTTCAATAACTCTTTAGTTAATCGGTGTTCATTAATTATTTTATTAACATGAAATTATAAATGCACACTATAAATTAATAAATTAATAATTTATCGATAAAAATAATAACCTCTTTTAATTAATCATTTTGTCCAGACCTAATGCTATTAATTTATAGAAGTCATACTGTACATTAGAGCATATTCAGTGCATTATATAGATTGCTATCTAGGTTTATTTTATTATTTTAAAATAAAAATATAATTACATCTAGATTTGCATAGTAAAATTTATTGAGTCAACATGTCTAATGGAGCTTATGAATTTAGACGGAACTCTAGATATTATCTATTTTTTCTCTCGAACAAGTCAGCTTGATAGAATCATTGGCACCTTCAAGATTTTTTTTAAACATTATCTATTTTGCTTTTGTTCTAATTTTTTTTAGCAATATACGGTTGTATTGAAGATGCTCTTATAAATACAAAAGTGTAAAATGAAAAATAAATATTTAATTTTGACTAACAGGAAAATAAATATATGGACAGATTTTTGTAATTGTTGAAAAAAATGAGAGACCGACTCTGTATACTTAGTTAGATGTAATTAAAGTATTAAATAGTAAAATAAATTCAAATTAAGTGTTCTTAACAAAATGGAGGATGTAAATTGGTGACAACAGCCATAAGTAATTATGCCGATATAATAATGCTATATAACTATCAGTAGTAGATATCACCGCCAGTTTAGGTGGCAGTGAAGTTCTTGATTTATTGTTCAATGTATTAAAATACATCACAACTAATGATAAATATCATTATTTTATTCGACATGGTTAGTCCATGTTTGACATTGTTTATTATAATTTCAGCTGGTCAAACTGGTCAAACATATTTTCTATCTACACATTTTATAGGACTCACAACTTACCACTCACTTTTTATTCACACATTCATCCACAACTTATAAAATATAAAATAATTTCAGCACTATCAAACATATGTTAAAAAATACAAAACATAAGTTTTAAATTTTTTATTATTATTATTTTGGTCTTTGAACCCACAAAAAAGTGGGCCTTGAATTGTCGCTTTCGTACTATACAAAAATCAGTAGAGCCATGACCAAAACTTTCTAAAATTGCATAAAAAAATGAATCTCCGTATAAATTGTTATTAATTAATTGTGTACTTGTTTGGGACTTTGACCATTCCATTTTTGGAATTATTATGTGACATTACAATTTATTTTTTGTCTATAAGTCAAATAATTACTTATTTTAATACTTTTGAATTACAAGCAAAATAAATATATAACTTTATAATTTTGACACAAACTAATTTTAGACATTTAAGATTTTATAATAAAAATAATAGAATTACAAGTTAATTTTGATAATTTAAATAAAGGTTGGCCGAAATTAATTTTGTAGTAGTTTAAATTCTTAAACTAATAAAGTATGGCGATACCATTTCTAGTTTAATAATTTTTATAAATATGTATGTGTAAGATTTGAACTCCCAATTTATTCCTTTTAATACTTTGAGAAAATAATATTAAAACGTTAAGTTGCTGAATAAGCCAATGTTGAGCAAGATCAATTTAAAGTATTAAATATATGAAAATAACACTTAGTTATTTGTGTCGCATGTGTAGCGTATTTCAGACGGATACGCATCCCATGCGCCAACTAAATGCGCATGTGTAGTATATATCAGAATGGGTGCCCCATGTGATTAAAATTGTGAGAAAAAGCAAGTCGATCAAAACAGCTCCTTTTTGGACACTACCAAGTTGGTCTGAGTGTCGGATGAGTCGGTTTGATTATTTTAGTATCTGAAACCACTTGTTACAATTCGAATATTTTGTACATGGAACTATTTGGTTCCATATATTCGGTTTGGTTCTATTTATAACATTTTTTTTTTAAAATCGTAAGTGACAACATGTTTTGAAAAAAAAATTAAAAAGTGTAAATTCTGTTAATATTAAAGTACGTTAAATATTAAAAAAAGTTACGAAAGACAAACATTAAGAATCATAAATTAAGGTTAGAAAAAGGGAAATGACCTCTCAAAATTGAGGATTCGTTTCGATTACATAGGAGTTTCGATTTCGCCGTCTCACTGTGTGTTTAGCAAGAAAGATGAGCAAAAATACGAAACAGACGACAATGTTTGTGTTGAGTATGTGAATAAATAGTAATTGAAAATTTGAGATTTGGGTAATTAAAATTTGGTCAATTGAGTTTGAGTTTAAGAGTGATGGATTTTGTACTTTTGATTTGGATTTTGGACAGTTGAACTCTTGTCTTTTGTCCCATAATGTTGGGTTGTGAGTCATTGGGTTAGGGTGAATATATTGTAAAAAATAAAAATTTTATAAAAAATGACAAATTCGGTTCCAATCAGGTACACACGGTTCTAGTTCAAGAACCAAGAACCGACCCAGACCGGTCGGTTCTCGGTTATCAGTTCGAGTTCCTAATTTTATATTTTGAGAATTGTACCGAAACCTCTAATTTTAGTTCGGTTCCAGTAAAAATACCCACCCCTACTACTAAGAATCAACTAGTTCTTGGCATGTTTAAAACTACGAGGTTTAGCATTTGAGGGCAAACAAATTGGAGGAAGAAAAAGTGTTTTACTTCTTAGTATTTTATGATTGGATTGCAAATGAACCGAATCAGTGATGGAGTCATGATTTTTTTGGAGGAATGACTACTATTAAAAAAAATTGCATTTCAAAATCGGACTGCCACTCCAAAAATAAAATTTGTATTTCTTGAATTTTTTCCAGTTAGTCTGCTCTGCCACCTATCTCTGTCCTGAGATTAAAATTACAAATTATTGATAACAAGTTTAGAAGTGCGTATATGAACTTAGAAGCTGGTCAAATATTATTTTTAATTTTTATTTATTTTTTGTCCACACATTCCATAAGATTCACTACTTACCATCTGTAAAAAATAAAAATCTCAATCAAACAAGCACTAAAACTTGACATGCATGTCATCTTATGTACTTGCGTTTGCTGGTTAATAATTGTATTATATAATTTATTTGAACATTATTACATAAAATTATAACAATAATTATTTTAACAAAAAACAGTGCTTTCATACAAATAAAAGATTTAAGAAGTGAGAGATAGTTTAACTATCCTTTAATACCTTCAAATTTATCATAAATATAAAAGAGTAAAAATGAAAACTATAAATTTGTTTTGTGAAACAAGAAATTCGGGAGAGGTATCCACAATTTTGTTGTATCAATCTTTGTCTATTATCGCACTTATATCATTATCTTATTTATCGTATTCTTATCATCAATATCCCATTAATTAGCTCATTTAGTATTAGATTAAGTCCAAATATTATTTTAGTGAGCTTTGAAAAATATTCTGTCGTACTTTTACATTTTTTTTTATAAAGAAAATATAAAGAACAAATAAGTCTTTTTACGCTATCTTGACAGACTTTTGATCTTGATATTTCATCTTAAAAAATAGTGCAATAATAAAAATATGTGGTATAACCAATCGTAAATAAATCAAAGCTTTTGAAACAATTGAGTATGTATCGTTTTTATGAATGGACGTTCTTTTAGGTCTATACAAAATTTGTTTCAACCATCGAATATGTTCTTCCCTTTATTCATCTTCACTTGTAAACCTAAGGTTTTATTTCTTATGTGCCGATATTCATCTTGACTTTATTTTTTTGTTACTTTAATTTCATGTTGGATCCATGCATACCTTTAACAACATTTTTCTGAAAAAGGATTAACAAGGATTTAGGTCCTCTTACTTTAATATGAACGAGGATTTAGTAGTATTTTAAAAAGATGAAGGTATGGTAAGGCACCAAAGTCAAAACTCAAGTTTTACGAGCCTAGGGCTAAAAATAATTTTTCTTATTTTATATATTTTTTTTAATTATTCTTAGAGCATTATCTCTTTCATTTCAAATTTAAACCTACCATATATTTATTTTAAAATATACATATTTTAAAATAAATGATTATGCGACTCCTTGAAACCAAAAATTACTATAACACGTTGTCACGTATCACTGTTTGATCCATAAATCTGATACGATATACTTTTTTTTCTCTTTAACATATTTTGTTACTATATATATTTTTTAAAAAGCATCCATAAATATTATATTAAAAATATTAATATTATTGCATTTCAAAAAATCAAAAATTTACTTTTTCCAGTTTGATCCAAAATTTCTGTATAATTTCTAATATTCACTAGTGTAACGTATCAATTCGATTATCTAATTTCTGAATTTACAATAATCCTAAAATTAAATTAAAACAAGAATGGTTTTGATTCATACATTATAACAAGATGAAACTATTGACTATAGTGAATCAATTTATTATCACTATTTATCTATATTAACATTAATTGCATATGAACTCGAAGAAAATTAATCATCAGCATACTACTTCGATTATTTTCAAGAATCAGCAATTCGATCAACTTTATTAATATTCATTGTGTGTGGACCATATGATTCAAACATTTGGACCTTGAATCTCAATACTAAAAATAATACAATGATCGGGCCAGAAAATCTTAGAGATGAAGCGTGGTTGAAACTAAGGTTCTAAAAAGCGTAAAGCGTTGCTACGCGTGGAGGTCAAACTTCAAACTTTTTGGGCCTAGGCGACGCTTAGGCGAGGGTGAGGCGAGATCGAATTGTGAAAAAGCGTTTTCTCATTTTTAATATCATTTTTAATATGTTTTTAAAAAAAGATAAAAATAAATTTTTTAACTAAAAATCACACGCCTAGACGTAATTAAGCGTGCCTAGGCGTGCATATGCAAGCCTAGGCGCAAGCTTTTTAGTTAAAAAAATAGTTGATCAAAAAAGTGCGCGCTTAGGACCTAGACTAGGTGTGGAGGTCATGCTTCGCACTTAGGCGCATTTTTTAGAATACTGATTGAAACTAACTATGGTAACATATGCTAGATTAAGAATCTTTTGACTTTTGAATTTTGAATTTGAATTATTGAAAATATGTTTAGATAACATCAAAATAAAATCGCCGAGAGTTAAATGGTAAGGTAACAATCTTTACATATTATTCTCTTTAAATTCTCAGTATTTTTTTAATTATCTTATTTGTCATGTTTATTTTAGATTATTTTTTAATGTCTATGTAGTTTTCAAAATTCAATCACAAAATAGTGTATACGTGTAATCATCCCAAAATTGAAAGCACAAGACATTTCGACTAAATGGGGACCAAGAAATTGTCCACTTTAATTTATTGCCTAGGTCCAAAGTAGCCATTAGGTCCAAGAAATGGCTCGGAAAAAAAAAAAAAAAAAAAAAAAAGGAATTATTTTTAAAAGTAAAAAATAAAAAATAGCGTGCATCTTTCGGTGCATAGGCTCATATTAGGTAGTCAAAAGAGGTGTTCACTGCCTTTTTCTACACTTTTTTTAATATGCGGAGCGTTTTGAAAACTTCTCATGCCTAGACGACACATTTTCGTGCCTTTTAGAATATTTGAATTTAAGCATTGATTCTTATCTTGATATATTAAATTTCAAGAAAATTATATTGAGAGGGAATTAAGGCCTTTCCTCTAAGGATTTAGAATGGTGTCCTACAAAGAATCAAAATTATAATTTAGATTTTATTTGATTGAGTAGTTTTTTTTAGGAGATTTTAATAAAAAAAATAATGAAATGTGTGGTTAAAAAGTTGAAATAAGTTGTAAATCTTATGAAATATATAGTTGAAAATGAGTATTTGAAAAAAAAAATAAAAAATATTTAAACTCTACCAAACATTTCTAATCTAAAAACACCACTCTAAGCTGTACAATTTGTAGGTACAAAATCAAACTCCATGTATGTAAATCGTAACTCAATCTTGAACTAGGGGTTCTCTATTTCAAGTCTCGAGAGCCCTATAATTTTCAAGTTATTAGCATATTTGACAAAGTTTAAATTATAATTTAAGTTGGTAAAATTGATCAAACATTCTTTTTATTAACAAATTATATAGGATCCACAATTTACTATCCAGTTATTGTCCACATATTCAATATGACTTATAATTTATAAACACTTAAAAAATAATTTCAACACTACTAAATGTGCGCTAAATGTAAAGGTTGTAAGTTGTATCAATCTAATTCTTACTCGTTTTACTTGTAATGTCAAGTATGTATGTCATTTTGTTACTTGTTCTTTAGACGTGTGAAAAGGAGATAACCAACTTATGCCTTCAATTAATTTTACTTATTAATATTGGTTAAATATGTTCACACTACATTTAAATTGTATAAAAGATAAATAATCATTACTTATTATTACACTTACGATTTAATTAACTCATCGAGTCTCTAATAACGGTTTCTGTCCAATTTTATTTTTTTTTTATTAAGAATGAGCAAAAAAGACTCATTTGCTCTTCGTATTTTTAAATACGCAAAATAAATAAATAAACACAAAATTTGGAATAAATGTTTGTCCCTCATTTTAAAGCACACTAATAGAATTTTTAGACGAAAATCGTTAGTAGGGACAAAATGTTTTAATTAATGGAAGGTTAAAGATAAGAATCTGATAGAAAAAAATTAAAGACATAAATATAATTGATGATAAATATTTTTCTCCTCTTCCGAGTACGGTAGCGATAGTGGTGGAGACCTGCAAAATAGTGGCGGAGCTTCTTTCCCCCGTGTCCACTTCGATGTGATAATCAGTATATGATTAAAATAAATGTGCAGAGTAGAAATACAGAGTATATGAGAGTTGTGTGTTCTATTTTTACCTGGAGGGTTGGCCTCTATTTATAGGGATGACCTACAGTTATTGATGACGGGTGTCCCTTCATCTCCCTCATTATTAGGAGTTAATGAGGGATGTTTCATCTTCTCAATTGCTGGTGTTTCATCTTTCCAATTGTCGATGATAATTGTCATTTTATGGGTTGGGTTGGGTTATTGTTATCTATCTGTCAGAGACGAGCTTATGATACCAATGAGGCGAGCTAGTCGGTGAGGGGGGGCGTGCCACTATTGGTAGACAACATATAACCGTTGTCATTATTTCTATCATCATAAGACTCTCTACTTTTCATAGATTGTCGTTAATGGAAAGTAGAAATAATCTATCACACCCGTTTGTCTCTAAAATTTTCAGACAGAGGCTCATGACCTTGATTTTCAGACAAAGGCTCTGGCTCATTGCCTTGATTTTTAAACAGAAGCTCATCGCCTTGTTTTTCAGACAGAGGCTCATTGCCTTGATTTGTAAACAGAAGCTCATCGCCTTAATTTTTAAATAGAGGCTCATCATATTTTTTTTTTTCAGACAGAGGCTCATCGCTTTAATGATAAATATAGGCTCATCACCTTAGTTTTTAAATAGAGGCTATCGCCTTGATTTTTAAACATAAGCTCACCGCCTTGTTTTTCAATAGAGGCTACCGCTTTGATTTTTAAACATAGCCCCATCGCATTGATTTTTAAATAGAGGCTATCGACTTGATTTTTAAACAGAGGCTATTGCCATTTTTTCAATAGAGGCTACTGCCTAGATTTTTAAATATAAGCTCATCGTCTCGTTTGTTTTTTTAGATAAAAGCTCATCGCCTCATCTTGATTTTCAGACATAATTCCTCGTCTAGCCTTATTTTTCAGGCAGGACTCATCTCCTTGATTTTTTTTGAAACCTTGGGCGAGGAATTTTTTTTGAGGCTTGCCTTGGCTACGGCTTGGCTCGCTTCACCTCACCTCATTTGATCGTTGTAGTAGTTGAGAATATTTTTGTCGCAGGTCGTATCCAATATCTGCACCAGGACTTCCCAACTAGCCTGATCCTTCTTTGGGACCCTCATCATTTATCTGCCTTAGATGGTTAATTTTCTGCTTGCCTTTATCATCTCGAGGTTCAGGCTCGTCCCGAGTCTTTCTTTTGTTAGACTCAGGTTACTTTCGATCTTTCATGCTTTTGGTAATGAAATATGCTTCCTCAACGTCCACATACTTATCCCCCTCCTTAGTAGCTCATGCATCATATCCGGCGGATTTTTGGGGAGTGATATCTTGAAAAGGCGACTTCAAGTTCCACTCATCATGTCAGTGACTACAGCAGACATCTACAGATCTTTGATTCACAGTGTGGCCCTATTAAACCGAGCAATGAAATCTTTCAGCAGCTTGTCTTTGTCCTGGGTCAATTGCATCAGGCCGACGTCAGTTTTTTTAGCATGTTTGCTGCTGGCAAAGTATGCAGCAAAACTCCTGAAAAAATTATCAAACGTACGGATTGATTTTGGAGGAAGGGTGGCTACCCAGTCCCTGGCCTCCTGCCTAAATGTTGGCGGGAAAGCCCTACACATAATCGCATCAAGGCTGACTTGTAACCTCATCAAGTCGACAAAAACACTGAGGTGATTGACAGGATCAGAGGATCCGACGTACTTCTCCATCTTTGGTAGTTTGAAGTCTTAGGGCACGGGGACCGCCATCACTTCTAGGGAAAAATGATATTGTTCTAACACCATAGATTGTTGCCTACCACTTTTCTTAGACATAGTCTCAGCTATTTTGTGACCCATCATGTCTTCTAATTACTGTTCCAGGCTTAACACTGGTGTCTCAACCATCGTAGGCGTGAGCATCCATGACGATTGCCCCCAATGTGGATTTGGGCCAGATGTCAATGAATGGAAGTGAGGTACGGAAGGTGGAGCCAAAGAAACTGGAGCCAGTGTTGAAGCTGTCGTTGGCGGTATTTCCATTGCTGGAAGGTTAGGAGCCTGGAGAGGAGCCCCTAGCGGTGAGGACCCTACCGGTGGATGGCTAGGACCCTGGGCCAGAGACCCTGTTGTTAATGATCCTACCGGTGGAAGGCTAGGATCATGTGGTGACTAAGAAATCGCAGCGTTCCGATACTGGAGTAGAGCTATTAAGGCCGCTACCTGAGCTTGTAGTGCCGCAAGTTGAGTGGCAGAGACAAATTCTTGCTGTGGGTGATTAGTGGCGGCGTTAGACTCGGTGTCTACATTCCTGGTAGGGGCTGGTGGAGCGGTTACATTCCTAGCTCTTCTAGTTCGAGTCATGACTTCTTGTGCGGTTTTCCACAGACGGCGCCAAATGATGATAAATATTTTTCTCCTCATCTGAGCACGGTGGCAATAGTGGTGGAGACCTACAAAATAGTGGTGGGACTTCTTTTCTCCGTGTCCACTCTGGTGTGATAATCATTATATGATTAAAACAAATGTGCAGAGTAGAAAATACAGAGTGTATGAGAGTTGTATGTTCTGTTTTTACCTGGGGGGTTGACCTCTATTTAGAGGGATGGCCTGCAGTAATTGATGACGGGTATCCCTTCATCTCTCTCATTATTAGGAGTTAATGAGGGATGTTTCATCTTCTCAATTGCTAGTGTTTCATCTTCCCAATTATCGATGGTAACTGTCATTTTATGGGTCGCCTGTCTGACTTGCCTAATGGCAGTTGAGTCATTGTTATCTATTTGTCAGAGACGAGTTTATGATACCAACGAGGCAGGTGAGTCGGTGAGGCGAGTGAGGCAGGACGTGCCATTATTGACAAACAATGTATAACAGCTGTCATTATTTCTATTATCAATAATAATAAATAAATATTAAAGACTTAATGTAATTAAAATATACTACATTTATAAAAAAATATAGTGTGAATATAACCACTCATTAATATTCAAATCTAAGTATTCTCTACTATGATTTGACCAATCTTTATGAAAAGTTATTCTATTTGTTTATACTATAACTAATAACCTTGTTAAAAGTAAAATTTTATTACATTCATTACATATAAAAACTATAATTCAATATATATGAATTTTGGCCACTCTTCGACAGAATTAACATTTTAGGATGAAACATCAAGATTCAATATATCATCGAAGTTGAAAAAAAACTCAAACAACCAATTCATTTCTTTTAAAAATGAAATTGGATTCAAGATTGGTGGAATGGTGGTGTTTTAAAATGAACCACCATCTTTTGGAGATATTAAAGGTGAAATCCCACATCATTTGAGTATGAAAAAATAAAAAAAATAAAAAATATCAACATATAAGAGTTTGGAGTAGTCATATTAACAAACTCGACATTTTAATATAGAATCTCAAAATTCGATATGATATTAGAGTCTGAAAAAGTTTAAACGAACAATTCAATCTTGTAAAGCTCAAAGAAGTTTTTCGGCTTCTAAATTAGTGTTGTCAAATGAGCGGTCATCTTATAGAGTATGAAAAGGAAAATTTTCACATCACTGGTCAGATTAGCGGCTATCTTGCAAGAAGAACAAGACTATTCTAATTTGGAAATTTCCTAGCTATTGTTGCCCCTCACTAGATTAGTAGATTTCATAATTTAAATGCTCTTTTATGCACCTCATTAATAATATTGACATACACAGAAATTTCTTTTCCTATTGAAAATAATTAAATCAATTTGTTTGAAAATCAGGGGCCGATATTTTTGGAGGGGGTGGAGAACGGGACTATAGCCTAGTCTTGTCCCAGAAAAAATCGGTTTTATAGTGTAAAAAAATTTATTTTAGTGTAAAGTTTTTTTATTTTTATTTTTTTAATAATAGTCCGATCTTGAAGTAAATTTTTTTTTCAGGCTCCATAAATTCTTGTATCTGCCTGCCCCTCTTGAAAACCTCAAGGTATAAAAACAATCATATATAACACTTGATTTATGCTTAATTACGTCTATTACACATAATTTTTCTGTACTTTAAGACTTCATATCCATATCTTAATGTCTTATTATTGAATATTTTCATTGATCTTCTTGAAAGATGACAACTTTTTATTTATTTATTTGTTGTATTCAATTGCTCAAAGTAGAAGCAGACCGATTCAAAGATAATACTTCTGATTTAGAAATTGCTGCCTGAATGAAAACACAATAATATATCGAAGGTGAAATAATTGAAAGATTGTGTCATTTTTAGATAACACGATAAGTTATTCGTAATCTTCTACAACAGCATACAAAAAAATTAATTCTCTTGACGAGAATAAAACAAAATATTTAACCTATTTATTCAAGCAACAGTGTTATTGAAAATTGAAACTAATTAATGAGATTTGAATATGTTCTTTGCCTAACAAGATGCCCAACTGCTCCTCTCGAATCGAATGAAAAACTGTATTGACTTCATGAGCAGTACGACTGTTGTTAATTTGTTCTTTTGTGGAATAATAGTGAAGAAGGCTTCTGAAAAACTGCATCGATGCTCAGTATGGTCCATGAGAAGTTCAATAGCCTTTGTGTCCTAATAATTAACCATCAAAAGTACATGGCAATGGAACCCTTTTCGTGGCCATTTCTTCTTGGCTTCAAGTATTTTGAATTTGATATTTAATTATATCTATCAGTCAAGTACATAGATTAAAAGATGTATTTTGTAAGGTGGCACATGACGTGGTAGAGCGAGGGACCCAAGTGAAGAAGCTCGGTTGTGGAAATTAGGGATTTATTTAATAGGTTTAACACTATAATATTCTTATGGTAATTTTACTTTTTTATTTTGTGCGCGCGCGACCGTTGTGGCCCACAAGCCACGAGCCGGCTCGTGGCCCTCATGGCTACACCAAAACAAAGCCATTGGTAACTGCAAAACAAGTTCTCACGTATGTGCGACGAACTTTAGATCGTGGAATACACTACAAGAAAGCTCAAGACTCAACCTTGATTGGTTACAGTGCAGTGATTGGGGATGTAATGTTGATGAACTTGAGGATACGTTTTTAGAATTGGCTCAAGAGCAGTGTCATGGGCATATAAGAAGTAGCATGTAGCAGCTCTATCAACTACAAAAGCCGAATATATGTTTTTGTAGGTAGCTGGTTGTCAATCATTATGGTTGAGATGGGTATTGAAGAATTTGAAGTGTCCTCAAGACAAATGTGTTGTTTTGTTTTGTAATAATAATTCAGCAAAGAATCCAGTTTTAATGGAAGAAGGAACACATCATAATCAAGAAACATTTCCTTAGATATTTGGTTATGGATGATGATGTTGTTATCAAGTTCCGAATTCAACTAGCAGATATGTTATATAATTATGCTTTTAAGGACCGAACAATTTGTTGCCTTGAAAGAGAAGCTTGGCGTTTGACAACTCTAGATTAATTAATAGTATTGAAATTATTTTTTTTATAAGTAGTAGATCCTATTGACTGAATGGATAATAAATATGTAGTAAGTTATGAGTGCTATGAAATGTGAGAATAAAAAGTAAGTTTAACTAATTTAAATTGTAATTTAAGCTTTGCAAAACATGCTATTAGATCCATGTATGTGTTTTTGAATATTCATTGTGTTACATCTAAACATCATGTATTGAAATCTCCTATTACTAGTATAAATAGAAAAAATCTTAGATTGTTTTCCCAAACAATTGTAAGTTGTAACAAACGTTTCATACACAATAAAAAATTAATTTTTTTTTCTCTTGTAGTATATATTTGTGAGTTTGAGTTCTTGTGTTATTGAGAAATGAGAATCCACAATCAATCCTAACAAAAGGATCAAGATCCACCAATTCATATCAATCATATAAATCTTTGACTGTACAATCCCTTTGTTTAAGATGTGCATTCATTTACCAACAATAAATGCAGCTTTTTCATTATTTCTTTTCGATTGCCTTATGACTGTTAAAACTCATTAATGCAGTGTTTGTCATCAAATAGTAGCTTTCCAAAAATATCCCACTTGGGTAAAACCTAAAGTATTGCTTTTGAGCATCTTCAATAAGTTGTTTAAACATATAATACTCTTTAATTTAAAGAACCAACTCTTAAAATAATGCTCCAATAGACTCTCTAATTTAGCATTTTAATTTAGAGAGTGTGTTTGACTCTCCAAATTTATAGAGTCAAACCCACTCTCTATTATTAAATGTATTGAAACAACTTCAATTTTCAATACTTGATATGTTGATTTTAATTAGATAGTATATACAAATTGGGAGAGAAGCATATGAAAAAAAAGATAAGAAGGAAAGATATTAAATGTTTCTTGGAAGAAATAAAATGAAGAGTATGGAGATAAAGAGGCTGCTGTAATATATAAAAAAAATTGCTCTTTAAATTTATGGATATTTTTTAAATATAGATGAACTATTATAGATATTCTTATCACTGTTAAAACTCATTAATAAATAGTGTTTGTCATCAAATATTAGCTTTCCAAAAATATCCCACTTGGCAAATTAAAACGCTCCCTCCGTCCTATTTATATAGTCCAATTTTTTTTTATTTGTCCGTCTCAAATTATATTTCACTTACTTTGTTGAGTGTGTATTTGCTTTTTTTATTTTCTAATATACTCATGTTGAATGTACTTTGTTATCAACACAAATAAACTTGTTTTCTTTCAAATGTAAACTAGAAAAATTCTTTGCACAATTTGTTTTTTCAATAACATTAGTTAAAATGTATTAATCTGTGCCTATATAAATGAGACTGAGGGAGTATGATTAAATTTCCTACAAATGTATTTCTCAAAGAAAGTGAAAATAATGTTACTATTTAGTGAATCTCCAAACTCCACGTTTGTTGGCACTGGTTGAGGAATGTCAATTATATGTTATGATTTTAGAGGGTTTATAGCCGTTGAAGTGGTGGTTGTAACAATGATTGAGGACTTTTCCTTGACAGTGAAACTTTTTGGGTAAAATTTTTGTTTTGTGTGGTTAACAGATATGCACGTCACATAAACTTATATGAACATATTAGATTCTGGAATAGAATCCAACAAATTCCCTTTCTATATATAGGTAAAGAGACACTTAATAAAGAAACAGCTTTTTAAGCTTACATTTCAATTATTCACAGAGAATTACACGTACTTATATTTATTGAAGATTGTAGACAAAATAGCACGTAGAGTACTATGGTGAGTACTCCAGTTGGAGTGAGAAAAGGTGCATGGACTGAAGAAGAAGACAATCTTCTCAGGAAATGCATTGACAAGTATGGAGAAGGGAAATGGCATCAAGTTCCTCTCAGAGCAGGTATATATTGCCTCGTCACGTACAAAAAATACACACTTGCTAGCACGCACGACGCTGGACGAGAAAATATTTTTGGGACTTCGTTTTGAAGAGTTTTTTGCTTGATTTTTGTAGGGTTGAATAGATGCAGGAAGAGTTGTAGACTGAGGTGGTTAAACTATTTGAGGCCAAATATCAAAAGAGGTGACTTTACACCGGATGAAGATGATCTCATTATAAGGCTTCATAAGCTTTTAGGCAACAGGCAAGTTCAAAATACTTTACAGAATAAATTCATTCTATTTTTTGTTTGTTGGGTCGATAATTTTATAGCATGTTGTCCCGAACTTGTAGTTTTCAATGTCATGTAGGGATGCGAGAACTGTGCAATAAAACTAAGTTCTTTAGTCCAAAACTGGGAATAATTAATGGCTTTATATATTAGTTCCATAATATAACTTATTAAAAATGGAATCTCAGCAGTCTATTTTGAATCAATTAATTTTGGTGTTAGGTTCAGAACCCTCAAAATATGGCATTAAAAGAGTCAAAGTTTGAGCTCCATCCAACTTATTCCAACTTATAAGTTGTGCTTGAAAGATATTATTTTAGAAAGTAAGTTGTATTAGTGAAAAAATAATTATAGAACTCATGTTTAGCAAAATAATTAACTTTGAAACTAAGTCAAATTTTATCGAGTATTACATATTAAATCATGGGCTAAAATTTTTAGTTTTAGCTCGACTTCTAATGATGTTTGATGCAGATGGTCGCTGATTTCCGGTAGACTTCCTGGAAGAACAGCCAACGACGTGAAAAACCATTGGAACACCCATCTTCAGAAGAAGGTATTGGCTCGAGAAGAGGGGAGGAGCAAATCCCAGAAAACAACAATCTTGAAACCCCGACCTCGGACCTTCAAAAGAATTGCACCCTTTTCATGTAGAGACAAAACAACATACGAACCAAATATTTCGATAACTGATCGAAATTCAGACAATCCATCTGCATCATCATCAAAACAAGTAGATGATGAATGCACCCAATGGTGGAGTAACTTGCTCGATTCTGTTGAAATTGATGGAGAAACTGAGCCAGGATCCAATGGAATATCTCTAGAATTGCATGAAGAAGACAATGGCTGGAATGATTTTTCTCTTGACATGGACATTTTGAAACTTTTGAGTTCTGAAAACAATATGATAAATTAATGCAGTACAATCCATTTTCTGAATATTGTCCCACTTTGCGTCTATTATTACTTTCAAGAAATAGAAAGATGAATTATTTGAAAGACAGAGACATACATTTAATAATTAGTATGTTTGATGTTTGTATGATTAGGAATGTTTCGGTGTAATAAGACTTGTTATTTCTATATTCATTCTATGAATGTGCATAAAAAATGTTGTTAATCATCGATCGTAGGGAGGTTTACTCTGCTACAAGTACAAAAAAAGTATTTTTTTGTCTATCACTACGTCTTCATCCTCTCAAATCAAAACCCATATCTCTCTCTTAATTCCTCCATTTCTTCATATTCTTCAAAATCAACTCCCCTCAAACAAAACTCACACACACACACACTTTCTCTCTCTCATTTTTCTCAATTCCTCGATCCATTAAAATTCTATACGGTCGGATTCCACCGTAAAAAAAGCGGTATACTAGTATATAAGCATTAATTAGCCCATCAAAGTTACAACATAATTACATACACACACATTATATATATGTGTTTGTGTGTGCATGTTAAGTTCGCAAAAAAAAAAAAAAAAAAAATCCCTAGAATGAGGTTGAATTGATCTATAACTAGGTTGCAAGGAAACTTCTCAAAATATTTGTGTTTACGTTTCATCCACATTTCAGAAATTGAAACTCTTCGAAAATTGAAAATAAGTTTCCTAATTTCTTTTTATTTTTTTTAACAAAATCTGGAAACTCGAAGAACACTTTTGATGCAAATAATTGAAAACTTTGACTAAGATGGAAGGGTTTTACCAGCTAGTTTGCAGTAGAAGGTAACATTAAGCTCGTCCAAATCGTCAAATATATTTTTTATCCACACATTTTGTAAGAACCACAACTTACTTCTCACTTATTATCCGTACATTCTATAAAACTCACAACTCATAAGCATACACATGCCAGCAATTGCTTATATTGCTCTTTTATGAGACCATAAACTTGGATTGAACATGATAACGATGGAGAAGAGTTTTGATTAGCATGAATTTGATGCTCATGTAGGTGGCTTGATTTAGTAGTCGCTGGTGCAGCAATATGAGGTCGATTTATCTATTTATTCCAGTTTTGTGGGTAGCCAACAATCTCAAAACATTTTGCCTTTACATGTCCATATTTTCCATAGTGATCACAATAAGGTCTATCACGTCATTTTCCAAAGCTCTGATAATTTTGATTGACTAGTTTTGTCGTGTAAGATTTGATATTTGCTGCAAGAGCAATGGATTCAAGAGACGATTGTTCTGAAACATGAAGCGGCCGTTAATGGATAATATGAAATAAGCTTTCCCAACAATAGGTAGAGGATCCATGGCCAGAATCTGACTTCTTATATGTGCATATGTATATTTAAAGATTTCTCGAGTCTTTAAAATGCAAGTATGCTTAAAGCACTCGGGCATGATCTGATTTGCAGCAAGGTCGAGTATATTGGGAATTTTCCAGAAATCAACTGGACTTGAAGTCGTCATTTAGTAATGCAACTTAGAGCATGATTGATTTTGTAGATTATAAGCAGTGGATCTTATGAAATGTGTGGATAAAAAGTGGGTAAAAGTTGTAGATCCTACGAAATATGCGGATAAAAATGATATTTGACCAACTTATAAGTGTTTATAAGCACATGCAAACATAGAGTTATTTTAGAGTCTGCTTCTAACACATGCTGACATGTGGTACTATGATGGCCTTTGGATTTTAACTCTTCGTCTGGCTTGCTCGACATGTTGATAATGGGTCCATAGTGGTTGGAAGTTACAACGGACTCTTTAGGACTCTTCAAAGACGACGCTCCTCTTTCTCATCTTTGGTAGAATTTTTAGGGCTAATTTCTTAGTTATTCTATGAACAGTTTTTGTGGGTTGAGGTTGTGTTTCTTAAAGAGAGACATTTTCTGAGATATTCTAATAGATCTGTAGAATCTGTAATGTAAACTAGTGCTTTGGGCTTTATCCCCTTCGTTGTATGCTCAACGGGGACGTACACCTTTGTGGTGGAACTTCGGACTTCAGGACATAACAAATGTCTGTGTAATTTCTTACATATTTGTACTTATTTCTTGAAAAAGTTGTTTAATAACTTAACTTGAGCCTCATAAACAAGGCGGGTCAATCCGGTTCCAAAACTCTGTTATTAAGCATTAATGCATATCTTCTTGTGTCTTTCTTTTCCAAATCGAATCACGATACATATTTTTTACAACAGCAATTACATACAAATTAAACTCAGAATATATATAGATGGGGGAGGAAACAAAATATTAACTTATTAATAGACGCAACAGTGATACTTGTACTATGTATACTTGTACTCCATGCATTTACTATGTATACTTGTACGAGCAGGTACCTCTGATGCTAATTTGTTCTTTTGTGAAATAATAGTTCAATAAACTGATGTTTGTAAAGTTCATAAATTTCTTAAAGTGGTCAATAAAGAATGGAAATTCATGGCAAAGGAAACAATTGGTTATTTGTTGTCAAACAACCTTCAACGGGTAATGATGATTAAGATTAATTTCATACGCTTTAGTCGAAGATTGAAATTAAGGAAAAACAATACCGCTTAACGAATCTAATTAAAGCTCGACCCAAAATTTAGCGGGCCATTGGAACTGATTTATATTATAGTTGTTCAATGGTCCACTCTATTACTTAGGTTTATTTATAGTGTTTTAGTGGTTTTTGTTCTTATTGGACTTGTGGCCCAAATTGGTTGGATTAAACATGTGCTGCCCTATTCATTATCCTCAATCCAGCATTGAACTTTGGTTTTGTCTTGTGATAGATAACATATGCTCCTTCTTCTTCTTCACTGTTGCTGTTGCCATTGTTGGTTTTGTTTTCTCTATTGAGTGAGATAGATTAGTTCTTAGTAAGCTACACTTATTTAGGTTAACAGAGGTGTTTTGTGTTAAGCTTTTCTTGAGGTTTCTAGTGGTGTTTAGGTTCCAAACTGTGCCCTAAACATTGGGGTGATTTATTTTCGACAAATTGATATCAGGGCTTGGATTTAGTATCCTTGAGGTGAGAAAAATCATCAAAATCCATTCAAGAAACTGTATACTTTTCAAAAACTGAGACTTCCGACGCAGTTTTCGGCCAAACCAAGAGTCCATTTCGTGAATGGAGACCATATTCCAACTCCTAACGGTAAGACAATTCTACCCAGCCGGCGCGTGAGGTGCATGTGGCATTGTAGCGGCAGCACTTGCAGGGGTGTGAGGCTTCTGCTGGATTAGATTGTTCCTTGCTATTTTTGGGATCTACCGGTGGTGTTAGTTTCTTCATCGGTGTAGTGATCCAAAATCTGGATATTTTTGCCCTTAGGGTACGTTTGGAGGGTTTTTTCGGTTGCTGTTGCTACAGCTCTATGTTATTAAATTTTTTGCATCTCTCCTAGAATACGAATATCAGATTTGTTCGCTCTGGTATTGCATTCTAACCGTTTTAATTTTCGCAGTCATAGCTATTGTGTGGGGATAGCCATTTATTTTTCAGCAATATAGGTCATCTTGTGGGGTGATCATTATAATTGGGGTTACTGTATGGAGTAACTATTGCTTGTCACTAGACCTAGGATATTATTTGTTGAAATTGTTTACTAATTATTTTTGTTTGGTTGGTATAAGTTTTGTGTAACTTATTGTGTGAAAAGAAATTTATTGTTGGATTATCTATGTGGTTGCAAAATTTTGGACTATTTTAGTAGTCTTGTGAAAATTGTGTTTTTTTGTATTTTCTGGTTGATTTGAGTCCTAAAAATGACAACTCACAATTTTGAATTGTGAATTTTTAATGGAAAATGAGATTTCTCAATTTGGCAACAAAAAATGAGAGAAATTTTGATACAACAAAAAATTTCAAAAGTTATAGACGGTAATTTTTCTACAAATTTGACTAAAGAACAAAAAGAAGAATCAGATTAACATGCTTACTCTGCCACTGTATTACACTTGTCAGACATTGTTTTAAGAAAAGTTGGTAGACTTAAAACTACAAAAGAACTTTGGAAAAAGTTGGAGGACCTATATTTGCTTAAATCTACTCATAATAAACTTTTCTTGTTAGAGAGATTTTTCAGTTTTAAAATGGACCCTACAAAGAATCTAGAAGACAATGTGAATGTTAACTTGTGCAATATATTGTTAGTTGTGACAAAGCGGTGCCCGAACAGTATAAGGCCATAATATTGCTTAATTCTATTCTCGAGACGTATAAAGAAGTAAAAAATACAATTAAGTATGGTAGAGACACTTTGACACCTGAAATTGTCCTTGATTTCCTTAAAAGTAAGGAGATGGAGATGAACGTTGAAAAACATGATAAGAAAATTGGTAAAATCCACATGATGAGGCGTAGACCACAGTTTAGGCAAACTAGTAGCCAAAACTATCAAAATATTGGTGAGTCTAGTAATAATGGGGGTAAAAAAAGTTAAGAGTTGGTCTAGATCTAAATCTAAAGTGAAAGGTAAAAAATGTTATGGTTGTGGTAATACTGGACATTTTATAAAAGATTTCCACAAAGCGAATAATAAACAAACCGGTAAGAGGAGATATGAAGTGAATGTTATGTCATCTTCTAATTCTGATCAAGGTGAAGTCTATGTGTTGATTAATTCTGTTGATGATACTGCTGAATTGAATCTAATTGCCAAATCTCGTTTGCATGAGTGGGTACTTGATTTTGGTACATCTTTTCATGTGACATCTCATAAAGATTTATTTAAAATTTGCATGAATTTGATTAAGGGCATGTTATTTTGTGTAACAATTCTGCTTATACTATTGCGGGGATTGGTGATGTTACTTTAAAGTTTGACACAGGTTTTGTGTATACTTTAAAAAATACTAGATTTATTCCTGAATTGAATATGAATTTAATTTCAGTAGTAGGGCAACTGGAGAAATTTGGCTTTACTGGTAAAATTGGAAATTGAATGCTAAAATTGATGAATGGTGCTCTCGTTACTTGTAAAGGAACGAGAAGGAATGATATATATATAAGTTGTCTTTCTCTACACGTGTTCACAAAACTAAAAGAACCATTGAGTATGTGCATTCAGACTTGTGGGATCCTTCTAGTGGGAATAGATATTTCTTGTCTGTCATCCATGATTATTCGAGAAAAGTGTGGGTATATCTTTTAAAAGATAAGTCTGATACTTTTCATAACTTTAATAACTGGAAAAGACAAGTTGAAAATCCAACTGGTAAAAATATTAAATTCTTGAGAACCGATAATGGATTAGAGTTTTGTAACACTGAATTTGATAATATGTGTAAAGAAAGTGATATAACTCAGCATAAGACAGTTCCTTACACTCCCCAATAGAATGGGGACAGTAGAGAGGATGAACAGAACTTTACTTGATAAAGTAAGATACACGATGTTGAGTTATGGTGTGCCAATTTTTTTTTGGGGTGAATCTGTTATGACTGTTTTTTTTGGTTAATTTGACTCCATCTATGGCTTTAAATGGTGATACTCCTCTTGAAAAATGGTTTGGTAAGCTTGCTGATTATTTTGTGCTTAAAAATTTTGGTTGTGTTGCTTTTTCTCATTAGAGTGAGAGAAAACTAAAACCTAGATTTTGGAAATGTGATTTTCTAGGTTACCCTGAGGGATTTAAAGGGTATAGGTTGTGGGATATAAGTCAAAAGGGGGTTAAGATCATTTTGAGTCGACATGTCAAGTTTAATGAGGTTGAAATGCCATGTTTAGGGGCTGGTTTTGAAGGTTTGAGTGAGACAAATAAGCTTGAGATGGAGTTAGAAAAGTTAGTACACATGTCTCCATCACTTCTAGCGAGGTGGAGACTCAAATTCAACAACTTGAAAATGAGGATGAAGAAGTAGTGATAGAAGAGTATCCTGTTGAAAAAGATCCTTTAGTGGTTTATCAATTAGCTAGCGATAGAGACAGAAGGCAGGGGAGAGAACCTAGAAGGTTTGGATATGTGTCCGAGTTAGCCTTTGCCTATGCTGGCTATGAAGAGTTAGTTGATAGAGAGTCAAATACTTTTGAGGAGGCGATGAAGACTGAACAATTTGAAGAGTGGTTAAAAGCAATGAGAGGGGAAATGAGTTCATTAGCAAAGAATCAAACATAGGAGTTAATACCTAAACCTAAAAATAAGTCAACATTTGATTGTAAGTGGATTTTTAAGGTTAAGGAGGGTACTAGTACAACTAAAACTTTAAGGTTTATGGCTAGATTAGTTGCTAAGGGTTACACACAAAAAGAGGGAGTTGATTATAATGAGATTTTTTCACCAGATGTTAAGTACACTACTATTATGGTCATGCTTGCATTAGTTGCATAATTTGAATGGGAACTTGAACAACTTGATGTTAAACTGCTTTTTTACATGGTGAACTTGATGAACAAATCTTTTTGAATCAACCTAAATGTTTTAAAGATAAACAAAAACTAGATTATGTGTGTTTCCTTAAAAGATCTTTGTATAGTTTGAAACAATCACCTAGACAGTGGTATAAAAAATTTGACTCTTTTGTACTATCTATAGGGTTTCAAAGAAGTAAGTTTGATAATTGTTTGTATCACCAACATAATGAAGCTAGTAATGAATATGAGTTTCTATTGTCATATGTTGATGATATGCTCTTAATTGGTTCATATTCTAAATGGATATGCAAGATAAAAACAACTTTGAATGGTGAATTTGATATAAAAGATCTAGGAAAAGCTAAAAGAATCATGGGTATGGAAATTGAAAGAGATATATCAAATTGTATATTATTTTTGCATCAAAATCCTTATATTTTAAAATTGTTGAAAAGATTTGGCATGCATGAATGTAAACCGATTACACTGTCTTTAGCTAATCACATTGTGTTAGCTAAAGATCAAGCTCCTTGTAATGAGGAAGAAATTAAATACATGAGTAGGATTCCTTACTCTTATGTAATAGGTTCTATTATGTATTTGATGTGTGTGCTAGACCGTATTTAGCTTTTGCTATAAGTACCCTTAGTAAGTTCATGTCTAATCCATGTCCTAGTATTGAAGGCCTTGAAGTGGCCCCTTAGATATTTGAGGGGGACGAATAATGTAGGTCTAATGTTTGGTCATAGTAAGGAAGGAGTGGAATTGAAGGGTTTCGTGGATGTGGACTATGCGGGAAATGGGAATAGTAGGAAGTCTACTTCCTTTAATGTGTTTACTTTTTCTAATTCTTGCATTAGTTGGAAGTCTAAATTACAGCACACAGTTGCTTTATCCACTACCGAATCCAAATAAATTGCTACCACTGAAACAATTAAAGAAGCTTTGTGGCTTAGAGGATTGCTAAGTGAACTTTGTGTTTTGATTCTTTTGAATGATGATGTGGTAGTATATTCAAATAGTCAATCTTCTATAAATTTGTGTAAAAATCTTGTTTTTCATGAACGTACCAAATATATTGATATTAGACTACATTTCATTAGAGATATTGTGTCACAAGAAGTAAGAAAGCTTGAGAAAGTGCCTACACAATATAATCCCTCGGATATAGGTATTAAGGTGTTACCCTTGGTAAAGTTTAGAAGTTGCTTGGATCTTCTAAACATTGGTGGAGGTAAATAATTTCCAATTTTATTGGTTCTTCTTTTGGAGTTGTCACTAATGAGTGATATTTTTCTTTTGTAGGTGAAGATGCTAAGGAAGGGATACAATGAAGTGCCACTTTATTGTTCAAGGGTTCTTTGGCACTAAGGTAGAGGTTTGTTGGGTATTTATTGCCAAACAACTTCAAATGGGCAATGATGATAAGATTAATTTCATAGGCGTTAGCCGATGATTGAATTTAAGGAAAAACGACACCAGTTAGCAAATCCAATTAAAGCTTGACCCAAAATTTAGTGGGCCATTTGGACTGACTTATCTTATAGTTGCTCAATGGTCCACTATAATACTTACACCCATTTATAGTGTTTTAGTGGTTTTTGTTCTTATTGGTCTTGTGGCCCAAATTGGTTGAAATAAACATGTGTTGCCCTATTCATTATCCTCATTCCAGCATTTAACTTTGGTTTTGTATTGTGATAGAGAACGGCAGCTCCTTCTTCTTCTTCACTATAGCTGATGCCATTGTTGGTTTTGGTTTCTCTCTTGAGTGAGATAGATTAGTTCTTAGTGAACTACACTTATTTGGGTCAATAGAGGTGTTTTGGGTTGAGCTTTTCTTGAGGTTTCTAATGGTGTTTAGGTTCCAAACTGAGCCCTAAACATTGTGGTGATTTATTTTCGACATAACCCTTTTCGGCCATTTAATATACTTTTCTTTATCATCAGGTTACACTAGCAGAGAATATTATTTAAAAAAAAAAAAGAGAAACGTAATATTTTTCCTCTCTAATTGTATTTTAAGTTTTATATGTACATGTATTAAGTATATAGTTTTCAAGAGATGTTCTTTATGGAACCGTCATATTCTAATAATAATGTGGTAAAACGAAGGACCTAGGCGCATCACTAATGGTAAAAAGACTCGATTAGAATTAGTGCACGGGATCTGAGCCGCGTAAATGTTGAATGCAGAGGCCAAATAGACCGAGTCAACCTCCAAGGAGTGAATCAATCCAAGTCAAGCCAATAGGAGCTTTAGAAAGGTCGAGTCGGAATATATAAGTGAGTGTGAGTTAATACTAAGGGGCGTAAAGTATAAAGAATTGACATTTACATGCACATTGAAAATTAAATCTACAATTCCTATAGGCCGAATCAACCATGTATTTAAATAGAAGGGTAATTAGCACAAAACGTCTCTACCTATTACAGTAATTGTGCGAAACGTCCCTATCTTCTAAATTTTGGCAATTTCACCATCACCTACTGAATTACTTGCGTAAAAAGTCCTTCTGTCCAAAAAACATCCGTCAACTCACCATCACAGCACAAGTCGTAATACATAGTAAGGGTAAATTAGTCCAGCCACTTTTATTCTATTGTCCTTTGTTTGAAACTGGAGTATATGAACGGGTGCACAAAGTTTGGAAGTTTCGCCATTGTTCATCGAATTTTGCCGACGAACTATTCTATTTCTGGTTGTGCATTCTGTGAACTGCCGTCAACATTATTTTGGTGAGTTTGAAACTCTTATATTTGGTTCATTACAATTTCAATTCTGGGCTGTCTTGTGTGTGGTGTTTGGGGCTTCGCGGGTTTGAATTGCGGTTGTGTTAATGGAATTTTTTTTTTCATTTATGGGGTGACTTTACAAATACCATATCAAAGATTCTTCGACCAAAAGAAATGCTACCTCCAATTTGTAGACAGCCCGAAGATGATCCACCTACTTACTGTAAGTTGGGGTAGATGGAAACAATGGGATGTACCCACTTGCATACGCAGTTGTTGAGGTTGAAAATGGGGAGAATTGGATGTGGTTTTTGGGTATGTTGAAGGATGATTTGCACATGAATAACAGCCACGGTTGGACCTTCATTTCTAACAAACACAAAGGCTTGGTCAGTGATATTGAGTCATTATTCGAGCATTCAGAGCATAGAACTTGTGTGAGACAACTTTACAACAATTTCAGTGTAACACACAAGAGAATGGCTTTGAAGAACTGTCTTTGGGATGCCGCTAGAGCTACGACGGTGACGCAGTGGCTTGAACATATGCAAAGGATGTTGGACATAGAGCCGGCGGCGTATGGATGGCTAGAATCTAAACATGTTTCTCATTGGACAAAATCTCATTTCAGAGAGTGGACCAACTGCGATATTCTCATGAACAACCTATGTGAGTCATTCAATAGCACCATTGTCAATGCAAGACAGAAACCCATCCTGACAATGCTAGAGGAAATCAGGGTGTATTTGATGAATAGATTGTTGTAAGGAGAGAGGCATGTGATAAGTGGAAGGCAGAAGTAGGTCCTCGAATCCAAAAGATTCTTGAGAAGAACAGTAGATAAGCGAGGATAAAGTGGGCAGATTATTCGGTTAATCAAAAGATTCTTGTTACCATGTCATTGTATCTATTGTTTCGAGGGGCTTGACGGTCATAGATTACGTGGATGACATCTACAAGAATGATGCATACATGAGGACATACACGCCATCCATTTTCTCCATAACAGGGCCCAAGTCGTGGCCTAACCCCAGTCTCAACTCTCTCACTCCACCTGTGTACACAAAAAAGGCTGGTAGGCCTAAAAAGTCCAGAAGAAAGGAGGGCAATGAAACGGGATCATCAAGCCAAGCAAAGAGTGGAAGAAATTCTTCACGGAATATAGCATATTCAGATAACAATACAAGCGGTGGAAAAGTTCCAGGAAGACGAACCGGGCTGGTGATGACATGCTCAAAGTGTGGTGAATGGGGCCACAACAAAAGGAGATGCAAAGGGGCACAACCACCAGGGCCAAATTAGCATATGACAACTCTGGAATTTATTTTCTTGTTAGCCTTTTGCACAATTGTTGCTTTTGAATATTTATGGGGCAGCTTTTTGTTGTTTGTGTCGGCAATTGTTTGTGACGACAATGATGTATGTTGACAATCATATTATTTTGACAATGAATCATATTTTATGCTCGCTAAAGAAACGAGATTTGATGATAATGGATTGGTGTTCGTAGTAGTTAGGATTGCTGTTGGTTTCCTGGTATGATGTTTTAAGCAAGGACGTTGACAATCGTTACACAATTAGGTGAGGATGTTTACCACAATTAATAAAATAGGTAGGAACATTTTGCACAATAAGAAATGAAAAATAGGGACAATTTACACAAGTTCATCCAATAGGAAAGGATGTTACGCACAATTGTATACAAAGGTAGGGATGTTTTCTGCAACGTCAATTACACATCAAAATGAACGTTGCACAGCAGTACATCAATCCTGCAACTGGTTCTACACTTCTGAGTACCACATCACTACAATATTACAACAGCATTCCTACATGAGTACCTACGTCACTACAAGCCCAGAAAGAAAATTGAAAAACCAGCTCCAAACATAGCATGTCCTATTTCGTGAACGGAGACCATATTCCAACTCCTAATGGTAAGACAATTCTACCCAGCCGGCACGTGAGGTGCATGTGGCACTGTAGCAGCAGCACTTGCTGGCACGTGGGGCTTCTACTGGATTAGATTGTTCCTTACTGTTTTTGGGACCCACCGATGGTGTTAGTTTCTTCATCGTGTAGTTATCCAAAATCTGGATATTTTTGCCCTTAGGGTACGTTTGGAGGGTTTTTTCGGTTGCTGTTGCTACAGCTCTATGTTATAAAATTTTTTGCATCTCTTCTAGAATACGAATATCAGATTTGTTCGCTCTGGTATTGCATTTTAACTGTTTTAATTTTCGCAGTCATAGCTATTGTGAGGGGATAGCCATTTATTTTTCAGCAATATAGGTCATCTTGTGGGGGTGATCATTATAATTGTGGTTACTGGATGGAGTAACTATTGCTTGTCACTAGACCTAGGATATTATTTGCTAAAATTGTTTACTGAATATTTTTGTTTGGTTGATATAAGTTTTGTGTAACTTATTGTGTGAAGAGAAATTTTTTGTTGGATTATCTATGTGGTTGCAAAATTTTGGACTATTTTAGTAGTCTTGTGAAAATTGTATTTTTTGTATTTTCTGGTTGATTTGAGTCCTAAAAATGATAACTCACAATTTTGAATTGTGAATTTTTAATAGAAAATGAGATTTCTCAATTTGGCAACAAAAAATGAGAGAAATTTTGATACAAAAAAAATTTCAAAAGTTATAGATGGTAATTTTTCTGCAAATTTGACTAAAGAACAAAAAGAAAAATCAGATTAACATGCTTACTCTGCCACTGTATTACACTTGTCAGATATTGTTTTAAGAAAAGTTGGTAGACTTTAAACTACAAAAGAACTTTGAAAAAAGTTGGAGGACCTATATTTGCTTAAATCTACTCATAATAAACTTTTTTTGTTAGAGAGATTTTTCAGTTTTAAAATGGACTCTTCAAAGGATCTAGATGACAATGTGAATGTTAACTTGTGCAAGATATTGTTAGTTGTGGCAAAGCGGTGCCCGAACAGTATAAGGCCATAATATTGCTTCATTCCATTCTCGAGACTTATACAGAAGTAAAAAATACAATTAAGTATGGTAAAGACACTTTAACACCTGAAATTGTCTTTGATTCCCTTAAAAGTAAGGTGATGGAGATGAAAGTTGAAAAACATGATACGAAAAGTGGTAAAATCCACATGATGAGGAGTAGACCATAGTTTAGGCAAACTAGTAGCCAAAACTATCAAAACAGTGGTGAGTCTAGTAATAATGGGGGTAAAAAAAGTTAAGAGTTGGTCTAGATCTAAATCTAAAGTGAAAGGTAAAAAATGTTATGGTTGTGGTAATACTGGACATTTTATAAAAGATTTCCACAAAGCGAATAATAAACAAACTGGTAAGGGGAGAGATGAAGTGAATGTTATATCATCTTCTAATTCTGATCAAGGTGAAGTCTATGTGTTGATTAATTCTGTTGATGATACTGCTGAATTGAATCTAATTGCCAAATCTCGTTTGCATGAGTGGGTACTTGATTTTGGTGCATCTTTTCATGTGACATCTCATAAAGATTTGTTTAAAATTTGCATGAATTTGATTAAGGGCATGTTATTTTGTGTAACAATTCTGCTTATACTGTTGCGGGGATTGGTGATGTTACTTTAAAGTTTGACACAGGTTTTGTGTATACTTTAAAAAATACTAGATTTATTCTTGAATTGAATATGAATTTAATTTCAGTAGTAGGGCAACTGAAGAAATTTGGCTTTACTGGTAAAATTGGAAGTTGAATGCTAAAATTGATGAATGGTGCTC
Source organism: Forsythia viridissima (assembly GCA_030279155.1). Classification (NCBI taxonomy): domain Eukaryota; kingdom Viridiplantae; phylum Streptophyta; class Magnoliopsida; order Lamiales; family Oleaceae; genus Forsythia; species Forsythia viridissima. The sequence goes on from CM059042.1 coordinate 45,660,348, forward strand.
TCGTTACTTGTAAAGGAACGAAAAGGAATGATATATATATATATATATATATATATATATCACTACTGGAGAAGTGGTAAGAGGTTTAGACTCTTCGATTTCTTCTACCAATGTTGATCATACACATAAATGGCACAATATACTTGCACATGTGAGTATTAAGTGACTTAAGCTTCTTAATGATAAAAATATTTTTGGTAAAGATTGTGTGTCTGATTTTTCTTTCATTGATCATTGTGTACATGGTAAGCATCATAAGTTGTCTTTCTCTACAGGTGTTCACAAAACTAAAAGAACCATTGAGTATGTGCATTCGGACTTGTGGGGTCCTTCTAGTGGGAATAGATATTTCTTGTTTGTCATCCATGATTATTCGAGAAAAGTGTGGGTTTATCTTTTAAAAGATTTTAAAAGATAAGTCTGATACTTTTTATAACTTTAATAACTAGAAAAGACAAGTTGAAAATCCAACTGGTAAAAATATTAAATTCTGGAGAACCGATAATGAATTAGAGTTTTGTAACACTGAATTTGATAATATGTGTAAAGAAAGTGATATAACTAGGCATAAGACAGTTCCTTACACTCTCCAATAGAATGGGGGTAGTAGAAAGGATGAACAGAACTTTACTTGATAAAGTAAGATACATGATGTTGAGTTATAGTGTGCCAAATTTTTTTTGGGGTGAAGCTGTTATGACTATTTTTTTTTGTTAATTTGACTCCATCTATGGCTTTAAATGGTGATACACTTCATGAAAAATGGTTTGGTAAGCTTGCTGATTATTTTGTGCTTAAAAATTTTGGTTGTGCTATTTTTTCTCATTAGAGTGAGGGAAAACTAAAACCTAGATCTTGGAAATGTGATTTTCTAGGTTACCCTGAGGGATTTAAAGGGTATAGGTTGTGGAATATAAGCCAAAAGAGGGTTAAGATCATTTTGAGTCGAGATGTCAAATTTAATGAGGCTGAAATGCCATGTTTAGGGGCTGGTTTTGAAGGTTTGAGTGAGACAAATAAGCTTGAGGTGGAGTTAGAAAAGTTAGTACACATGTCCCCATCACCTCTCGTGAGGTGGAGACTCAAATTCAACAACTTGAAAATGAGGATGAAGAAGTAGTGATAGAAGAGTATCCTGTTGAAAAAGATCCTTTAGTGGTTTATCAATTAGCTAGAGATAGAGACAGAAGGCAGGGGAGAGAACCTAGAAGGTTTGGATATGAGTCCGAGTTAGCCTTTGCCTATGCTGGCTATGAAGAGTTAATTGATAGAGAGTCAAATACTTTTGAGGAGGCGATGAAGAGTGAACAATTTGAAGAGTGGTTAAAAGCAATGAGAGGGGAAATGAGTTCATTAGCAAAGAATCAAACTTAGGAGTTAATACCTAAACCTAAAAATAAGTCAACATTTGATTGTAAGTGGATTTTTAAGGTTAAGAAGGGTACTAGTACAACTAAAACTTTAAGGTTTATGGCTAGATTAGTTGCTAAGGGTTACACACAAAAAGAGGGAGTTGATTATAATGAGATTTTGTCACCAGTTGTTAAGTACACTACTATTATGGTCATGCTTGCATTAGTTGCATAATTTGAATGGGAACTTGAACAACTTGATGTTAAACTGCTTTTTTACATGGTGAGCTTGATGAACAAATCTTTTTGAATCAACCTAAATGTTTTAAAGATAAACAAAAACTAGATTATGTGTGTTTCCTTAAAAGATCTTTGTATAGTTTGAAACAATCACCTAGACAGTGGTATAAAAAATTTGACTCTTTTGTACTATCTATAGGGTTTCAAAGAAGTAAGTTTGATAATTGTTTGTATCACCAACATAATGAAGCTAGTAATGAATATGAGTTTCTATTGTCATATGTTGATGATATGGTCTTAATTGGTTCATATTCTAAATGGATATGCAAGATAAAAACAACTTTGAATGGTGAATTTGATATAAAAGATCTAGGAAAAGCTAAAAGAATCCTGGGTATGGAAATTGAAAGAGATATATCAAATTGTATATTATTTTTGCATCAAAATCCTTATATTTTAAAAGTGTTGAAAAGATTTGGCATGCATGAATGTAAACCGGTTACACTGTCTTTACCTAATCACATTGTGTTAGCTAAAGATCAAGCTCCTTGTAATGAGTAAGAAATTAAATACATGAGTAGGATTCCTTACTCTTATGTAATAGGTTATATTATGTATTTGATGTGTGTGCTAGACCGTATTTAGCTTTTGCTATAAGTACCCTTAGTAAGTTCATGTCTAATCCATGTCCTAGTCATTGAAGGCCTTGAAGTGGCTCCTTAGATATTTGAGGAGGACGAGTAATGTAGGTCTAATGTTTGGTCATAGTAAGGAAGGAGTGAAATTGAAGGGTTTTGTTGATGCGGACTATGTGGGAAATAGGAATAGTAAGAAGTCTACTTCCTTTAATGTGTTTACTTTTTCTAATTCTTGCATTAGTTGGAAATCTCAATTACAACACACAGTTGCTTTATCCACTACCGAATCCGAATAAATTGCTACCACCAAAGCAATTAAAGAAGCTTTGTGACTTAGAGGATTGCTATGTGAACTTTGTGTTTTGAATGATGATGTGGTAGTATATTCAAATTGTCAATCTTCTATAAATTTGTGTAAAATTCTCGTTTTTCATGAACGTACCAAACATATTGATATTAGACTACATTTCATTAGAGATATTGTGTCACAAGAAGTAATAAAGCTTGAGAAAGTGCCTACACAATATAATCCCTCGGATATAGGTATTAAGGTGTTACCCTTGGTAAAGTTTAGAAGTTGCTTGGATGTTCTAAACATTGGTGGAGGTAAATAATTTCCAATTTTATTGGTTCTTCTTTTGGAGTTGTCACTAATGGGTGATATTTTTCTTTTGTAGGTAAAGATGCTAAGGAAGGGAGACAATGAAGTGCCACTTTATTGTTCAAGGGTTCTTTGGCACTAAGGTAGAGGTTTGTTGGGTATTTATTGCCAAGCAACTTCAAATGGGCAATGATGATAAGATTAATTTCACAGGCGTTAGCCGATGATTGAATTTAAGGAAAAACGACACCAGTTAGCAAATCCAATTAAAGCTTGACCCAAAACTTAGTGGGCCATTTGGACTCACTTATCTTATAGTTGCTCAATGGTCCACTATAATACTTACACCCATTTATAGTGTTTTAGTGGTTTTTGTTCTTATTGGTCTTGTGGCCTAAATTGGTTGGAATAAACACGTGCTGCCCTATTCATTATCCTCATTCCAGCATTTAACTTTGGTTTTGTATTGTGATAGAGAATGGCAGCTCCTTCTTCTTCTTTACTATAACTGATGCCATTGTTGGTTTTGGTTTCTTTCTTGAGTGAGATAGATTAGTTCTTAGTGAACTACACTTATTTGGGTCAATAGAGGTGTTTTGGGTTGAGCTTTTCTTGAGGTTTCTAATGGTGTTTAGGTTCCAAACTGAGCCCTAAACATTGTGGTGATTTATTTTCGACATAACCCTTTTCGGCCATTTAATATACTTTTCTTTATCATCAGGTTACAGTAGCAGAGAATATTATTTAAAAAAAAAAAAGAGAAACGTAATATTTTTCCTCTCTAATTGTATTTTAAGTTTTATATGTACATGTATTAAGTATATAGTTTTCAAGAGATGTTCTTTATGGAACCGTCATATTCTAATAATAATGTGGTAAAACGAAGGACCTAGGTGCATCACTAAAGGTAAAAAGACTCTATTAGAATTGGTGCACGGGATCTGAGCCGTGTAAATGTTGAATGCAAAGGCCAAATAGACTAAGTCAACCTCCAAGGAGTGAATCAATCCAAGTCAAGCCAATAGGAGCTTTAGAAAGGTCGAGTCGGAATATATAAGTGAGTGTGAGTTAGTACTAAGGAGCGTAAAATATAAGGAATTGACATTTACATGCACATCGAAAATTAAATCTGCAATTCTTATAAGTCGAATCAACCATGTACTTAAATGTAAGGGTAATTAGCACAAAACGTCCCTACCTATTAAAGTAATTGTGCCAAACGTTCCTACCTTCTAAATTTTGGCAATTTCACCATCACCTACTGGATTACTTGCATAAAAAGTCCTTCTGTCCAAAAAACATCCGTCAACTCACCATCACAGCACAAGTCGTAATACATTGTAAGGGTAAATTAGTCCAGCCACTTTTATTCTATTGTCCTCTGTTTGAAACTGGAGTATATGAACGGGTGCACAAAGTCTGGAAGTTTCGCCATTGTTCATCGAATTTTGCCGACGAACTGTTCTATTTTCGGTTGTACATTCTGTGAACTGTTCAATTCTGGGCTTTCTTGTGTGTGGTGTTTGGGACTTCGCGGGTTTGCATTGCAGTTGTGTTAATGGAATTTTTTTTTTCATTTATGGGGTGACTTTACATATACCATATCAAAGATTCTTCGACCAAAAGAAATGCTATCTCCAATTTGTAGACAGCCCGAAGATGATCCACCTACTTATTGTAAGTTGGGGTAGATGGAAACAATGGGATGTACCCACTTGCATATGCAGTTGTTGAGGTTGAAAATGGGGAGAATTGGATGTGGTTTTTGGGTATGTTGAAGGATGATTTGCACATGAATAACAGCTACGATTGGACCTTCATTTCTAACAAACACAAAGGCTTGGTCAGTGATATTGAGTCATTATTCGAGCATTCAGAGCATAGAACTTGTGTGAGACAACTTTACAACAATTTCAGTGCAACACACAAGAGAATGGCTGTGAAGAACTGTCTTTGGGATGCCGCTAGAGCTACGACGGTGACGCAGTGGCTTGAACATATGCAAAGGATGTTGGACATAGAGCCGGCGGCGTATGGATGGCTAGAATCTAAACATGTTTTTCATTGGACAAAATCTCATTTCAGAGAGTGGACCAACTGCGATATTCTCATGAACAACCTATGTGAGTCATTCAATAGCACCATTGTCAATGCAAACCCATCCTGACAATGCTAGAGGAAATCAGGGTGCATTTGATGAAAAGTCTGTTGTAAGGATGGAGGCATGTGATAAGTGGAAGGTAGAAATAGGTCCTCGAATCCAAAAGATTCTTGAGAAGAACAGTAGATAAGCGAGGATAAAGTTTGCAGATTATTTGGGTAATCAAAAGATTCTTGTTGCCATGTCATTGCATCTATTGTTTCGAGGGGCCTGACGGTCATAGATTACGTGGACGACATCTACAAGAATGATGCATACATGAGGACATACACGCCATCCATTTTTCCCATAACGGGGCCCAAGTCGTGGCCTAACCCCAGTCTCAACTCTCTCACTCCACCTGTGTACACAAAAAAGGCTGGCAGGCCTAAAAAGTCCAGAAGAAATGAGGGCAATGAAACGGGATCATCAAGCCAAGCAAAGAGTGGAAGAAAGTCTTCACGGAATATAGCATATTCAGAGAGCAATACAAGCGGTGGAAAAGTTCTAGGAAGACGAACCGGGCTGGTGATGACATGCACAAAATGTGGTGAATAGGGCCACAACAAAAGGAGATGCAAAGGGGCACAACCACCAGGGCCAAATTAGCATATGACAACTCTGGAATTTATTTTCTTGTTAGCCTTTTGCGCAATTGTTGCTTTTGAATATTTATGGGGCAAGTTTTTGTTGTTTGTGTCGACAATTGTTTGTGACGGCAATGATGTATGTTGACAATCATATTATTTTGACAATAAATCATATTTTATGCTCGCTAAAGAAACGAGATTTGATGATAATGGATTGGTGTTCGTAGTAGTTAGGATTGCTGTTGGTTTCCTGGTATGATGTTTTAAGCAAGGACGTTGACAATCGTTACACAATTAGGTGATGATGTTCACCACAATTAATAAAATAGGTAGGGACATTTTGCACAATAAAAAATGAAAAATAGGGACGATTTATACGAGTTCATCCAAAAGGAAAGGATGTTACGAACAATTGTATACAAAGGTAGGGATGTTTTCCGCAACGTCAATTACACATCAAAATGAACGATGCACAGTAGTACATCAATCCGTCAACTGGTTCCACACTTCTGAGTACCACATCACTACAATATTACAACAGCATTCCTACATGAGTACCCACGTCACTACAAACCTAGAAAGAAAACCGAAAAACCAACTCCAAACATAGCATGTCCTATTTTCAATATGCAAATGGAGCACTTGTTGTTCACATTCATTCTTGTATCTAAGCAGTCTAGGTATTATATCTACAGTTTTTGGACACATGGGTAGGTCGCACCAAGTGAAATAGCTACAATCTCCATTTTGCTGTAAGAAGCATCCATTTCAGAACAAAAAAACAAGTGCAACATATAATTGCACATTTTGAGCTGAAGAAAACCTACCCAACGACGTTGACATGTAAAGAAGCGTCTTCCAAGATTTACTTGCATCCACGAAGTCTTAATCTCATTTTGGATTCCACATTTACACCATCGATTTGTCATTATGTTTGACTGAAAAATGGTCTCTTTTCCCTATCTTATACATGAATGTCCACAACCATTATTGACTTTGAACAGTAAGGTGGGAGGAGAACAGAATAAAAGTGGTTGGACTAATTTACCTTTCCAATACATTACGACTCGTGCTGTGATGGTGAGTTCATGGCTGTTTTTTGGACAGAAGGACTTTTTGCGCAAGAAATCCAGTAGGTGATGGTGAAATTGCCAAAATTGAGAAGGTATGGACGTTTTGCACAATTACTACTACAATAGATATGGACGGGACGTTTTGCACAATTACTACAATAGATATGGACGTTTTGTGCTAATTACCCTAATAGAATTCGTGATAAAAGTTTAACTCGATGAACACCAAGGAATCTGATTATCTGATTAGCTACATATACAATCTTCAATACCACAGCTATCCAATTTTCCTACCTTCAATGGTAATCCACATAGGAAGAATAGATCTGGACTTCTACGATCAAGAACAAATGAAAACAGAACTTTGAGAGTAATGGTATTGGGTTCTATCTCTTGCTTGTGCTAACAAGTAATGAAGACATATTCACTTGATTACATAAACTGTTGTGACCCTAGTATTTATAGGTGGCACTAACCCTATTATAGTCCTACTAGAATTGTGTGTTCTAGTCTTACTAGAATTTTGTTAGCCAACAACTAACGGACCCAAATTAATTAATTAATTATTTAGTCCAATAAATAATTAAGTCCGGCCCAACTAATTAGAAATTGGACGTTAATTCTTACAATCTTCTTCTTGGACAAGGTCCAACTCCAAATGCTCAATTCTAGCCTTTATGTGTGTGGCCCATTAGGTTCCCATTCACGATGGAAAACGTAGTGATATTCTAATCGATTCACCTAGATCGATCAATTCACGTCGCCATCCAAGATTGACATCTGGCAATGTGTCAAGGCAATCCATGTGAAGGAAAATGTCATGTGATATGACAGAAGCAATATATATGCGGTTACCATAGAAATATAATCCATTCATCAATATAACCCAATTGATTAAGAGATATGGATTAGCTTCAATCTCATTTCAACCAATTATATTATTTACCTCAACTCTTCGTTGATCTAATATAGTTATGATTGAAATATTTTCAATTCATAACTCTACCCCGGCCGAGGAACGTTATATCAACATGAGTAGGCAAAAATGTAAGTTAAAAGCTCATACTTTTCAGGAGTGACGAATTCTCATATTGGACATTCACAAACTTCATATGATTCTCACTATACTCGTACGATGTCATATTTAGAATTTTCTTTTTTGGTTGATTGAATCAAATGTTATATCATTTTTTTAATTCATATTCAATTTGTGCACCACGAGTGATTAAAGTTATAAAAAAAAAAAATCACTAATACATGTTATAAACTTCACTACATTCTTTAGAGTAATTTTTTTTTTTTTTATTATGGTAATAAAGCAAAATTACGTTTGATAAATAATATCCTTATTTCTATCATTGACAAACACGCGCTACGTCTTTAAAAAAACTATTAATATATGTTCGCATTAAATTTAAAGTCTCAAGACGTGTTATTTGTGACTGAAATAATTAAAGAAATCCATATGAACATGTCACATTTGATGGCTATTTCTATTAATTTTTTTAATAGTATGTATGAATTAATTGTCTAATTCTATTTTTTTTTTTCCGATGACCATTAGTATATTCAAAACAAAAATAATGGTGCATTTTTTGAGGTGTGTAGGATTGTCAACAAGTTGATAATTCTAACTTCATTTGGTTGGGAAAGAAAAAATAGACATTGAAATGTTATGGTGAAATTTTAAAATTTTTAACTCCATGTTGACAAATTTAAGTAATTGTTGAGGTAAATTATTATTTTTAATAAAAAGACCACAAATCCATGAAAATTTATTGAAATTTATAAAAATCTATCAAAATATATAATATATAATATTGTTGAAATATTATAAATTTCGTGAAATTTTATTTAAAGTTATGAAATTTATGAGAATTTATAAATATTAAAAAATCTTTTAAAATCTGAGTCGAGGACACGCCTCTTAATTAAAATTAATTTTAATAGATTTTATGGGATAAAAATCAATATTATTTATGATAGATATTATAGTTTAATCAAGTAAATATGTAGTATTGTTACAAATAATAAAATAAAACTAGTTTTGTAGTTATGTTGTCAAAGACTTAATTTAATATTCACAATACTTTTTGAATTAACAATCAAACAGCCAACAACTTTTTACTAACATATGGTGGGAAAATATTATTTTTTATTGTGTACTACAAACAACTAATTTTATTACACAAATCACATACACGACTTTAGATTATTGTGAAAAATTAGTGATGTGTAATAAACTATAACAGAATTTTTATATTATAAAATAATTCAGTAATATTTTAATTAAAAGAGAAGAAGGCCAGAAATGCTAGCCTATGAGAGTCGAGCAAACGCTATCCTAAAGTGGTGTAGTATCTCCTTTGTGCAGATATTTTAAGTACTGCACGACTCCAAGATAAAATTCTTATAACTCACAACCGGTTTTCATTCTATATGCACGACTATAGGGAATGAAAGAATTAGTCTTTTTTAGTTGCCAACCCTCTTGAAAAGTATAGATTAGAATTTAAGAATTCTTTTTCAATATATATGAAAGATGAAAAATTCTCACCATTTTACAATGTATATGAAAAATGAAAAATTCTCACCATAAAAGATTTGCACCCACCTAATTCATGAACATTTAAAGTTGAAATTAAATTTGAATTTAAAAAATTAAAAGATTAAAACAAATTAATTGAAAGGTTAAACCTTTATTTCGATTATAACATAAACTCTACTCACAGTAACTATGTTAAATAGACCCTTATTTGAATTCATGTGTGATTATAACATAAACTCTACTCACAATAACTATGTTAAATAGACCCTTCTTCGAATTCATGTGTACTATCCATTTAATGTTTGAGGACACTGGCTGGGGGCTGTTAAGGGATGCCTTTGTTGGGTTTTATTTCTTATGTGGGATACATATTTAAAATATAATTATATTATGGGTTATCTAATTTAATAATGCAATATAAGAGATCTGTTGATTGGACTCTAGAACTTCGTTGTGGAGCGAGATCTCGTTAAACACTAAATAGATTTGGTTGTGGAAGGTCATAACACTCTCAATTTCAACACGATAGATCCAAGTATTCTTCTTCAATGCTTATTCTTGATAATCTAGCATGATGATCTTGAATTCTCTAATTATAATTAGAGATTTATGTTTAAATCTAACAAATGGTATCAAAGCAGAAATCATGTTAGATTATTAGGAATTTTCATACATATTTTGATTTTGAAATTTGTCTATAAGGAATTTTTAGGGTAAAAATCATTGTGTATGAATATTTGGCTTGATTTGTTGAGGAAATTAAAGATCTAAAGAACTAAAGAATTTTAAAAAAAGGAAACAACAACAACTCTAGTCGGTTGGAAGAAGCAGTGCTACTGATGCGGGTTGGCGGCGACACCCGCCAGATTTGGAAGTACAGTGAATGGCGGTGTTGGGGTTTCAAACCATAGCTGATGCAATTTTTGGGGATGGGACCTCATATGTAAATTTGATAACTTCAAAGATTAAGGTGTAATTTTTAATTCAAGTCCTTAAAGTTTTCTAGGCCTTAAAGGTTTGGAATTTTGAAATTAAGCCCTTAAAGTTTTGAATTTTAAGATTTAGTCCTAAAAGTTTTGGATTTTGAATCTTAGGTCCTTCAAGTTTTAGATTTTATAAATCTTAGGCCCTTAAAGTTTGGAATTTTCAAATTTAATCCCTAAAATATCTTTAGATCCTTAAATTTATCGTCTTATATTTCAAAATAAATAAATTAAGGTATTTTGGAACCTCTATTGCGTAGATTCATTTATTTTGGAATATTAAGGTAAGTGTGTATGTTGTTATACGAACAATGACGGGCACAAAGAAAGGTTAATGTTTGGTAAAATGGCAGACATACATGTGGTAATAAATATATGATAATTATCAAGTTTTCATGTGGACAATAAGTCGGTCCGAAGAAATTATTATTGTTTGACAGATTAATTATCAATATTTGATTTCTGCATAGAGAATACCACTTACAAGTTAATGTTTCTGTCCAAAGACTAAATATTAATGTTGTGCTATGTATCTTATGATAGGACCCACTGTTATATAATTGGTCATATATATGTTATGACATGATCATTAATTGTGAGTTTGTTCTATTATCTTATTTTTAGTTTCTCTTTCTACTTCTACAATATTTGCCAACATTAATTTCATCCCCGTGCTTAATGGCACAAATTTCAAGAATTGGAAAGATAACGTTATGATTTTTCTTGGTTACATCAATCTTGATCTTGCGCTTTAAACAGAACGACCTCTTACTCGCAATAATGAAAATTCCACTGAAGATAAAAGAGACTTGGAAAATGGGATAGTTCTAACTGTAAGTGTCTTATGATCATTAAACGTTCCATTCCGGAAACATTCAAGGGTGTTATGTCTAGGGAGGAAAATGATAAGACGTTCCTTAAAAAATTGAAAAGCATGTTGCCAAAAACGAAAAGACAGAAACAAGTACTCCTTTGGATCACCTTGTTTCAATGAAGTATAAAGGAAAATGGAACATAAGGGGGTACATTATAGAAATGTCTAATCTCACTTCCAAACTAAAGGCACTAAAGTTAAAGATGTATGAGAACTTGTGTGCATCTATTTTTGATTTTCCTTCTTGCACAATAGGTTTAATTTAAAGTAAGTTACAACACTAAAAAGGATAAATGGACTATTAATGAGCTCATATCTCACTATGTGCAAGAAGAGGAAAGATAGTGTGAGATGACTGAAAGTGCTAACTTATCAACCATTCCTCAAGACAACAAAGAAAAAGAGGAATAAAAGTTAGAGTTGGGGCACCACAACACAAAGTGCAAACCAAACAACATAATGAATTTACATGTTACTTTTGCAAGAAGTGTGGACACATGAAGAATGAATGCCCCAAGTACGCTGCCTAGCATGTTAAGAAAGGTACCTATTTAATAATTCTTTAATTTTACTTAAAAAGTTTACCAACAATTTTTTTCGTTGGTAATTATTTTAAGCGTCATCCGTTGAAACATTCGTCGATACATTATTTAATTTATTTTTTATTTTTTACCAACGGATTAACAACAAAAGTGTACTAACAGAAGTCATCTGTTGGTAATTATGTCGGTAATTTAATATTTATTTTTTTTAAAATGATAAAATAATAATATGTTGCTAAATATGTAGTTATTCTGCCAGCAATAGTGACAAAAGTCATTCGACCCTAAAATTCTGTCTTTATTGCTTCATTTTCTTGTAGTTGTTTGAAAACAATTTTTAATGACTAAATTTATTGGTTATGAATAGTATTTTTAACGACAATTTAATATGGTTGAATAATATTCATTTTAAAGACCAAAAATATGGGTTAGTAATTTTTTATCACTTTTAACGACTAAAATAAGATAGTCGTTAATTTATTCTAACCACAACTAATTATTCGATTGTCAAATATATTGTTTTAATCTTTAATTTTTTGGCGGGTTTCAATATTTTGGCGCCATACAATGATCAGTTTTAAATTGGTTATAAAATAAAAAAAAAATTATAATTAATGTCGTGGTTGTTAAAGCTGATATCCAACTAGTTTAAAATACAATCGTTTCTGACACACTATTTACGACTAAATATTTATTTTGGTCGTTGATAAATATTTGAAACGACCATATTTATTTGGTCGTCAAAAATTAGTTGTTAATTCTCATTTTGGCCACTACAAGAAATATATGATTAACAACTAATACTTTGGTCGTTACAACATATTTCTAGCTATCTCAAAAATTGATTGTATATGAGTCATTGTCAACACCAAGCATATCATTTAGTTGTTGAAAACATTTTTAATGACTAAGTTTATTGGTCGTAAATAGTATTGTTTAACGACCATCTAATATGGTTGACAAATATTCCTTTTAACGACCATCTAATATTAGTTGTAATTATTTATCACTTTTAACGATTGAAATAAGATAGTCGTTAATTTATTCTTAATACAACCAATTATTCGGTCGTCAAATATATTGTTTTAGTCGTTAATTGTTTTTGCAGGTTTTAAAGTTTTGGCGCCACATATTCAACGACCAACTTTACTTTGGTCGCCAAACATAAAAAATTTACAACTAATATCGTGGTTGTTAAAGTTTATCTCCAACTAGCCCAAAATATAATTGTTTGTAACACACTATTTACGACTAAATATTTATGTTGGTCGTTAATAAACATTTGTAACGACTATATTTATTTGGTCGTTAAAATGTAGTTGTTAATTCTCATTTTTCTTGTAGTGGGTATACTTCTCGCTATGGTTTGTTATAAAGTTAATTTAGCTTATGTAACTATACACACTTGGTGGATGGATTCTGGTGCTACCACTCACATAAGTGTGTCTATGCATCATTGTCTGTGGAGCCGACAGCCAAGTGATGTTGAAAGATTCATCTATGTGGACGACAGCAAAGCAGTTGCAGTTGGGGCTATATGGACTTTTAGGTTATTATTAAGGACTGGTCATTATTTGAATTTGGAAAAGACTTATGTAGCACCATCGTTCAGATGGAATTTAATTTATGTTTGGTCATTGGATAAATTAGGTTATTATTGTTCATTTGGAAATAATAAATTTAGTCTCTTTCGTGATTCGAATCTTAATGGTACTGGTTCCTCATCTTTTAATGAGAATCTATATTTATTGGATACAATTGCCTCGTATAATGAAACATTGCATACCACTTCACGTGGTATAAAATACAAATTAACCAATGAGGATTTCGTTGCATTGTGGCACAAAAACTTTAGGACGTGGTGCAAAGCTTGATTAGTCATTCTTTTTTACCGTAACCCCTATGGGGAGAAGCATTAAAGACTGCAGCATACATCTTTAACAGGGTTCCAAGCAAATCAATAGCTAAAATCCCTTATGAACTTTGGACAAGCAAGAAGCCTATTATTAGGCACTTGCATATTCGGGATTCTCCAACTGAGGCAAGGCCTTACAGGCTAAAAGAAAATAAATTGGACTCAATAACCATAAGTTACTATTTTGTTAGGTACACTGAACGGTCAACTGGTTACAAATTCTATGATCCCTCAACTATGTCCTTTTTTGAGATGGAAAATGTAAAATTTCTTGAGGATGTTGAGCTTGGGGTGGAAGATAAGGTTAGGGACATTGTCTTTGAAGAGGAATTCATTTTTCTTCCTGCTGTTGCTTTTGACAATGATCAGACTCCAATTCCTGATATTGTTCAAGATGCAAATCTAGATTATTCAGACAATGTTGAGGAGCTCCCTATCCAAAATAAAGGAGTTGCTCCAGATGAACAAGCTCAACAACGTTAAGAACAAATGCATTGAGAAGATCTACATGAGAACTGAGAAGTATGATTCTGGACAACTATATCGTCTTTCTCCAAGAACATGAAGTTGACATAAGAAGGGTGGAAGATGATCCAATCAACTTCCATTAAGCCAAATAGAGTTCTAATTCTCAAAAGTGGACTGATGCCTGATGTCAAATTTTAATTAACTCGCAAGTGTACGAATCTATTGGAATATAGATAAGTAGTAACGAGGTCGATCTCACAGAGACTACTATGGAGAAAGTATAATTTAATCCTAATTAACTATTATTCTAGGCTAGTTGAGTCGAAGAGATTTTTTTTGAAATAGTTTAACTAAAAGACTAAAGAAATATGATAAAATGATGAATTGATAATTCAAGTTGTGTAAAATACCAAGGTTTCAGAATCCACCATTGTCTAACTTAGCAATTATCCAATTATTAATTAATTCTCAAAAACATACGACAACACGAAATCAATCTATTGTCGTTCCTAAAGATTTATCAATTAAGTCCAGAAGAAGAAAATCAAAAATAGGCTCCCCTTATGCTTCAAACATAAATTACTTAAGCGTTTTTCGGATCAAGATCAATTGAAAGAAAACAAAGAATCAAAGAATCTCTAAGCATTCTATGTATCCCAATTCGAATAAAGATGACGAAAAATCAAAAGCAATTAATAGAACATATTTAAGCATCAAGCATGGATTAATTAAATCAATATATAACTATCAAAAATACATGATATTTAATATGAAAGAAATTATATTTAATTAATCTAATTAAGAACGAACCATGAACGTTAAAACTCTAAAAGGAATTAAACGAATAACAGAATAATCACTTAATTAAAACAAGGTTTCATCATCTACCTTGTCTAAATAAAATTAGAAGAACATGATTAATCTAGAAAAACAAGAATTAATAAAACCCGGCATGGATCTTAGGAGAAGAAATCTTCGAAAAGGTCTTGATCGTCAAAGAGTTGTCTTCTCTTGTTCTCTTCCGTCTTCTCTTGATTCGGCTCCCCAAAATCCAACCCCCTGTTATGAGAATATATCTCATATTTATACTACTCTAATTGTTCCCTAAAATATCCCAAAAGATTACAATTTTCGTGGCCAAGAGTTACCTAGTTGAATTGGGACTAAAAAAAGGAAAGTAAAATCTCGCAGCAAAATTAACACTGGGCGGCTGTTTTTCAAACGGTCATAACTTCTTGTAGAAAGCTCCAAATTGAGATCCGTAAAAAGTGGTGGACTCGTAATTCGATTATCTTTCCAATGGTATATCATTTACTCGTCGATTTTCACCAAATTTTATGCTTTTTTGTCCAATATTCTCTATGTATTTATAAACGGTTCCAAAACTAAAATAGAAAAATAATAAACTAGATTAAGTAGAAAATTAACTATATGATAGCATAAATGATTAATTCAAATGTCAAAATAAGTGCACAAAATGCACTTATCAATGCCATGAAAGATGAGATGAAATTCATGAAAGACAATGACGTTGGGATCTCGTCGAATTGCTTGCAGGTGCAAAGTCCATTGGTTGCAAATGGATATTTAAGACCAAGAGAGATTCAAAGGCAATATTGAGAGATCTAAAGCTCGTTTTGTTGCCAAAGGTTTCACTTAGAAAGAGTGCATTGATTATAAATAGACTTTCTCTTAGGTTTCATCGAAATATTTTTTCAAGACCATAATGACACTTGTAGCTCATTTTGATTTGGAGCTACATCAAATGGATGTAAAGATTGCGCTTCTCAATGGTAACATTGAAGAAACGATATATGTGGTGTATCCAGAAAACTTTGTGAGCGGTAATCCAAAGAAAATGGTATGCAAACTAAAGAAATCCATCTATGGTGTCAAGCAAGCTTTCGTCAATGGTATCACAAATTTCATCAAGTCATTATCTCGTTTAGATTTGAGGTAAATACAGTTGATGATTGTGTGTACCATAAGTTTAGTGGGATTAAATATATCTTTTTGTTGTTATATGTTGATGTTATACTGCTAGCTAGCAGCGATATAGGCTTATTGCACAAAACTAAAAACTTTCTAACTAAGAATTTTGAAATGAAAGTTGTTGGGAACACCTCTTTTGTATTAGGCATACAGATACATTGAGATCGTTCTCAGGGTATCCACGTGCTATCACAAAAGGGCCATATCGAAAGAGTACTTATCAGATTTAGCATGAAAGATTGTGGATAGGGAGATACGCCCATTGTTAAATGAGATAAGTTCTGCCTCAATCAATCTTCGAAGAATGAGGTTGAGGTGAGAGAAATATAAAAGATTCCTTATGCGTAAGCTATAGGGAGTCTTATGTATGCTCAAATATATACGCTTTTGGATATAGAGTTCATAGTGGAATTATTAGACAAATATTTGAATAACCCTGGGATGGATCATTGGAAATCAGCCAAAAGGCTTATACTCTATTTACAGTGAACAAAAGATTTCATGCTCACCTATCAGAAGTCAGATCATTTAGAGATCGTTGGATATTCTGATTCTGATTTTGCTGGATGCCAAGACAGTAAGAAATCCACTTTAGGCTATATTTATGTGTTGGCGGGAGAAGCTATATTTTTGGAAGAGTGTTAAGCAGACGCTCATAACTTCATCCACCATGGCAGCTGAGTTTATAGCCTATTATGAGGCATCTAATCATGGGATATGACTGTGAAACTTTGTCACTGGGATGAGTGTTGTAGATGGTATTGAAAAACTATTGAAGATATATTGTAACAATAAATCGACTATGATGTATTCCAACAACAACATAAGCTCTACAAAGTCGAAACACATAGACATCAAATTTTTTGTTGTTAAAGAGAGTGTAGAGTAGTCATGGGTCTATAGAGCATATTGGCACAAACTCCATGATTGCGGATCCACTCTCCAAAAGTTTATCACCCAAGGTGTTTCACGAGCATACAGCTCATATGGATGTTGTATTGTTTGACAATGTGTTGGTTTAGTGAGAGTTTATATTTTAATGCTTTTCAATAGTAGAGACACTTTATGATTATTGTCTCCAGAATAAAGTATATTGATTGTTTTCAATCTCTGAGTTCGGTCTTTCTATTTGTGGTTTAACATTAAGATTGGAAATGTTTGGTATGATCTTACTAAAGAATAAAGTTGGACCAGTTGAAAATAGACATGTTTCAGATCATATTGCCTGTAATTTCAATGCTACACATCTATACTTTAACTATGTCATTGAATATATTGGTGTGGTGACCGTTGATGGATCCAGTTACCAATATGTGTGTAACGAATGCCGCTTTGATCTCATGCTGACATAGTATATGGACCAGATTGTAACTAAAGAAACATTTCAAGGCTAGATATCATTTTTGTGGACACATAAGATTATATGATATAATTGTTTTGAATAACGTATGTAGCCCAAGTAGGAGATTGTTGGGTTTTATTTCTTATGTGGGCTACATATTTAAAATATAATTATATTATGGGTTATCTAATTTGATGGGGTTATATAAGTGATATGTTGATTGGGCTCTAGAAACATTTATTGGTATGAACTTTGTAATGTGTAGAAACTTAATACTAGTCTTATTAGAGTTGATGAAAACCTAATTAACTAATATATAATGAAACTTTTCTATTCTATTCCCATTCTGGAGCGAGATCTCGTTGAGCACTAAAGAGATTTGGTTGTGGAAGATCCTAACTCTCTCGATTTCAACACAATAGATCTAGGTATTCTTTCTCAGCACCTATTCTTGATAATATAGGGTGATCTTGCAATCTATAATTATTTAATTATAATTAAATATTTATGTTTAAATCTACAGACTAAATACAAGAATAGAACTGTTAGTTGATTCAATCATGAAGAACTTTTCGTGAATTGTCTAAAATTATTTTTGCAAATTTTAGTTTTGTGTGGTTAGCATATATGCACGTCGTATAATATATTGCGATACATAGAACAGAAAAAATTAGCCTACTATATATAAGAGAAACGACATGTAAACATAATTATAGCATAACACATACATTATGATGAGTACTCGGGACGGAGTGAGAAAAGGTGCATGGACAGAAGAAGATAATCTTCTTTAAGAAATGCATTAACCTTCTTTAAGAAATGCATTAACAAGTATGGAGAAGGAAAATGGCATCAAAGTCCCTCTTAGAGCATATATTGTTATTTTCTCTTTTATTTTGAGGGTTTTAAATCCTGATTTCTCTTAATCATCGAGCCTGATTGACTTGACTCTTTTTCCTGATGTTTGATATTCTGTTGTAAGTGGGGTTGAATAGATGCTGGAAGAGTTGTAGACTGGGGTGGTTAAACTATGTGAGGCCAGATATCAAAAGAGGTGACTTTACACCTGATGAAGATGATCTTATTATAAGGTCTCACAAGTTTTTGGAGAACAAGCAAGCTGTGTAATAGCATAAGATTATTATAATATTCTGATTTGTAAGGTGTTGTCATGGATTTGTAGTTTTCTAGCTCTCGAACGGCACATAGCTCTCTCGAAAGTAACTGACGTGGGACTTTGTGCTATATTGTCCCAAGGCATTTGCATGCGTGATGCATATGCATTTGCCCAAAATCTTTTGGGGCATTTCCCTGTCACGTAGGTATTCATGTTAAAGGGTGTAATAAATTAGTCCAGATTTGTCTCAAATACATTCCCCTTAGTCGTCCTTCCAATAGAAATTTTATACATCATCAATAACAGCAAATATGAATGTATTGAATATTGTCTACAATGATCTCCTCATCTATTTGTTTGATGATGTATAAAGTTTAGCTTTCTTGGAGTTCATTATCAATCTTTGTTGTGGGTTCCGAGATTCAATCTTCACAGGTTCGCATCAGTTGGTATCAGAGATTTAACTCTAAAATTAAGTTCTATCTTTTCTTTTTGTTTCTATCGAATTCCATTTTGATTCTTTTCTTGTTGGTTTTTCATCTTGAGTCATACAAAATCAAAAAAAAAAAAAAAATCTTTCGTAATTCATCATATTTCTTATTTGGATTCATCATATTTTAAAGTCATTAAAAAAAATCCTGCACAAAAGCATTCAAGAATTGTTTGGGCACGATCCATTATAGCATCAAAGCTAATTCTTTTCTAGTTCTTGCCTTGTGATATTTCTTTTGTTAGTTTTGTGTTGCGTCAAAAAGTGAAAATTAAAAATAAAATAAAAAGAATGAAAACTCAAGAAAGTTAAGAAACGCATCCCTTTGAGATTCTTGTGATATATTTGGCAAGAAACACACACTCCATAATGTCATCCGGTGCTTAAATTCTTAAATCTTATTCTTTTTGTGATTTTTCTTTTTGAGTCGTTCTCATTGTCTTTTATGTCCTTCTTATTTTATATTCTTGAACGTTGCAGAGACCGAATTCTTGATTGAGTTTAGTTAGTTCCTTAGAAAACTTGACAAGAAAAACAAAGAAAGGTAAAAGACAAGAGTGGTGAGATTATTATCGGAAAAAGCCAACTAGAGTGAAACACGAGTATAAACACATGAGGTTCAATTTTTCTTTCAATACTAATTTATTTTTTTAATCCCAAAATGTCTAATAATGAAGAAACAACACTTAGGGAAGAGAACAACCAATTCTTTTTGTTAAAAGCCATATAACAAAAATTTGAGTGGATGAACATGGTGTTTGACAAGATAGGAGATAGCAATAACACGATGAGGAATAGGATGGATAAACATGATACGGTGATTACAATCTTACTAAGGGAGCAACAATCCAGAATTCCTAATGATAGGAGACAGGATAGGCGTGAGCATACTCATATAGCTGAATTTGAGGATGACTATAATTATATGGCTGAGATGGGTAGAATGAGGCGTAGAGGAGATAGGCGTAAAATGGCACCTAGAAGAGGAGACTATAGAGGCCACGATAGGGTAGATAGAAATCTTGAGAATATAAAAATGAAAACACATTTCTTCCAAGGTAGGAATAACCTTGAAGCCTATTTAGAGTGGGAAATAATGTTGTAATTAATATTTGATTGCCATAGCTACTTAGAAGATAAGAATGTGAAATTAGCATTAAATGAGTTTGCTAACTATGCTATAATATGGTGGGATCAATTGGCGACAAATATGAGGAGAAATCACGAGAGGCCTGTAGAAACTTGAGATGATTTAAAAGCTCTCACGAGGAAAAGATGTGTAACTAGTCATTACTATAGAGACCTCTATTAAAAATTGCAGAGCCTTACTTAAGGTTCAAAGAGTGTATAGGATTACCATAAGGAGATGGGAGTGGCTATGATTAGGGCTAATGTTAAGGAGGATAGGGAGGCCACGTTGGCCAGGTTTTTGAATGGATTAAATAGAGATATAGTCAATGTAGTTGAATTACAACACTATGTGGACTTGGAGGACATAGTGCACATGGCTATGAAAGTAGAGAGACAATTGAAAAGAAAAGGGGCAGCAAGGTATTCTTTGGGATCTAACCCTCCTTGGAAATCGAAGTAGGATAGTAATGATGGGAGTGATAGGGCTGTTTCGAAGTGGAAAACTGAACCATCTAAAGAAAAAGAGGATGTAAATAGCAACAATAAACTCAAGTCAAATTTCCAACATTCTAAGAATAGGGATATCAAATGTTTTAAATATTTGGTTTCTGGGCACATTGTGTCACAATGCCCAAACAAAATGGTAATAATTTTGCTTGATAATGGAGAAGTGGAGACTGAGGATGAGAGTGGTAGTGATTTGATACCTGAGTTGGAGGATGATAGTGTAAAGTACCATGTAGAAGGTGAAGCCATATTTCGAGGCATGCTCTTCATGCACAAATTAATGTGGATGATTTAGAGCAGCGAAAAAGAAAAAGTGAGGTAGATGTACAAGAAAAGAAAACAAGGGAGAACAAAAACGAGATTGTAATTAGCAAAACTAATCAATCCCTCTCCAGTTTGCAGGAATTTGATAACGTGTTTTCTAAAGAGATGTTTACCACCTATTAGAGACATTGAATATCAAATTGACTTTATACATGGAGCTGTTATCCCAAACCGACCAGCCTATAGAAGTAATCTAGATGGGACAATGGAGCTTCAAATGCCACAAATTGTAATGAACGATAAACAATATACAACTAAATCCAACAAAGGCCGTAGCTTATCTTTGAGTCTGGTGATTGGGATTGGGTGCATATGAAGAATGAAATATTTCTTGCCCGTAGATGGTCTAAGCTACATCCTAAGTAGGATGGGTCATTTCAGATCCTTGAGAGGATAAATGATAATGCTTATAAGCTTGACCGTCTGCTATTTTTAATGTTGCTAATTTTTTGCCCTTTGATGCAGGTGATGATTCGAGGTTGAATCATTTTGAGGAATTAGGGGATGATGCGAGCCTGAACCGACTATCTAGGCCTCGTTGCATATTCTGGTGGGGCCAATAACGAGATCAAGAGCCAAGAAGGTCAAAGACGCCATACAAGGTCTTTTCTAAGCTACGTGTACCAAAATGGACACCCAAAGTGCAACAAGCAAAACACCAAACTTCAAAATGAGTATAACCTAGAAAGAGTCAACCTTAGTACATTTAATTCAAAATAATGATCACATTAAAGGCATATTAGAGGCTAATGAAAGATTGGAGGGTCAAAATGAGTATGATTCAAAGTTTGGATACCAAAATGCGAGAGAGGGGCATTTATGTCTGAGCGATCGCCCAGGAAAAATGTCGGGCCCCATACCATGAAACAAAAACATAACCTAAAAATTTAGCCTGGTTTTTCGAATTAGATTAGGTTTTTATTGATTTTTGCTGTATAAACACTTCTCATTGTAAACAAAAGACAACTTTGATTATTGAGAGATTAAATTAAAGTAAGATTCACTTTTTTTTTCCTTGTTCTTAATTGAACTAACCAAACTTATCAAAGACTTCACAAATCTTTGTGGGGTTCAAACTTGGTTCTTTGATTCAAGAAACCATCGGGTCAAAGTCTTGCGACTTGATTTTTGCTTTCTTGGGGTTCATTATCAATCTTTGTTGTAGGTTTCAAGATTCAATCTTCGCGGGTTCGTATCACTTTATTAGTTCCATAATAGGCTAATACCTTATTAGTAAATATTATTGTCTCTTCGGTGACAGTTCAAGCATTGAGACGAGGTGTTCCAACTAAAATGTTTTCATTGTACGACATATAAAATTGTTATAATGTGAATGAAAAATAGGCAACAAAAATTACAAGAACACACAGATTTAACGTGGAAAACCCTATAACAGGAAGAAAAACTCATGGATAGTAGAGAGAATAATTCACTATATCAAACATGGTTACAAAGAGTAGCTTATTTTCTAACTCTATAATACATGATATATGTATACACTGGTATGAGAAGAATCATAATCATGTTAAAACAGGTCTTTATGTGAAAAGAATCATAATCCCGACCCAACTGAATTCGGGTCATCGAACTCTAACAATCTCCACTTTGACACGAATTCCAATACAAGGAATAAATCCAATCTTTGATGAAACAAAATCTCCACATCTTCCACAAAAGTCCCTAAGGGCTAAACTTAGCAACCAATTCCAACCAACTCTAAGCAATGCTCAAACTTGGCTATAGGGAGTCTCTTGGTAATTATGTCAGCAAGATTATCATGGGTACTAATCTTGTACACAACAATATCACGACAAGCAATAATATCACGAAAAAAATAGATACCACACATCAATATACTTTGTTCTCTCATGAAACATCTAATCTTTTATGAGAAAAATAGCACTTTGACTATCACAAAAAATTATGGTGGTCTGCAAGTCTTTACTGAGTTCTCCAAATAATCATTTCAACCAAATAGCTTCCTTACAAGCCTTTGTAATAGCTATATAATCTGCTTCAGTTGTAGACAATGTAACTATGCCTGTAGTTTGTAGAGTAGCCTTCCAACTGATAGCACAACCACCAATAAACATACCCTTAAGTGGTCATAAATGAATCAAACCTTTTATACCACTATATGAGTGAATGTTTCATACCATAAAGAGACTTCTTCAACAAACACACATAGTCCTCCTTTCTTGAGACTATAAAATCTTTTGGCTGCTGCATGTAGATGTCTTCTTCAAGTTCTCCATGTAAGAATGTCATCTTCACATCCAACTGCTCTTGCTCAAAATTATGCATGGCCACAATACCAAGAAAAGCTCGGATCGAAATATGCTTTACAAATGGGAAGAACACATCTATAAAGTCTAAACCTAAACCTGACTGTAACATTTTGCAACTAGTCTTGCTTTATACCTCGCTTCTTTAACTCCTGGTGTTCCTTCTTTCCTCTTAAACATCCATTTGCAACGAATAGCTTTCTTATCCTTTGTCAATCTCACAAAGTCCCATGTTCTATTCTTATGAAGCGATTCTATCTTTTTCTGCATAGCAATCATCCATCTACTAGAATCGTCACAATTAACAGCCTCTGAATATATAGAAGGTTCTTCACTCAAATCAATACCTTCAGCCACATTCAAAGTCTAAGCAACCAAATCAGCCTCAGCATACCTCTTTGGAGGTATAATATCTCTTCTAGGCCTATTTTTAGCAATAGAATATTATGACATCACTGGTGGTGGTGAAGAAGTGGTAGCACCACGTATCTCTGAGCTAGAATGAGATGTAGACTTTGATATAGGTTCGGACCCAAACTCAAACTCTACCCGTGTGCTTGATTTCTACTAAGTTTTATCAGAACAGTCTCTAGAAGATATGTCATGAATCATTGCAATTTCATCAAAAATAATATCTCTATTGATTATGACTTTTTTAGGTTTCTGGACACCATAGCTTATATCTATTTACGCTGAATTTATAGCCAAGAAAAATACACTTTATAGATCTAGGTTCGAGTTTTCCATTGTCAACATGAGCATAGGTGGAACATCCAAATATCTTCAAATTAGAATAATTAGCGGGAGTACTAGATCATACCTCTTATGGATTTTCTTGTCAATAGCAGTTGAGGGAGAGCGATTAATAAAAAAACAACATGTAGAAACAGCCTCGGCCCAAAAAGACTTGGGTAAACCAGAATTGGAGAGCATACAACGTACTTTCTCCATCAAAGTCACGTTCATTCGTATTGCCAAACCATTTTGCTACTGAGTATGATGAACTGTTAAGTGCCTTAAAATTCCTTTTGTGTTCCAGAAAGTATTAAACTCGCCAGAACAAAACTCCAAGCTATTATCTGTGCGGAGACGTTTTTATCTCTTTTCTTGTCTGTTACTCAATCATAGTCTTCCACTTCTTGAATGTATGTAACACATCATTCTTTTGCTATAATAAAAATATCCGAACTTTTCTAGAAAAATCATCAATGATATTCAACATATAATTTGCACCTCCTCTAGAAGACACCCTAAATGGTCTCCAGAGATCAAAATGTATATAATTAAGTGTTCCCTTTAGGTTGTGAATACCTTTTGCAAATCTAACTCTCTTCTGCTTCTCAAAAATGCAATGTTCAAAAAATTTCAATTTACTAATACTCTGTCCATCAAGAAATCCTATTCTGTTTAGTTTAGCCATTCCATTCTCACCCATATGTCCAAGGCGCATATGCCATAATCTAGTAATATCATCATCTAACGAAAAAGGATTAGTGACAGCTGCTTCACCAATAATCGTATAACCCTGCAACACATATAACTTGGCAGTCTTTTTTAGTCATTTCATCACAAAAAGAGCACATTTGCTAGCCTTCATAACTCCACCTTCAACAATGAACTTGTACCATTTTTATTAAGAGTACCCAAAGAGATAAGATTCCTCCTTATATCTAGGACATGTCTCACATCACCAAATGTCCTGGAAACCCTGTCAAATATCTTAATTCTGACCGTGCCAATACCAGCTATCTTACAATGTGAATTATTTTCCACTGATATAGAACCTTTAGAAACTATTTCATAAGTTGAAAACTAGTCCCTATTAGAACATACATGAACATGCAAGCTAAATCAAGAACCCATTTCTCGCAAGGTTTGGAGTCTCCATCAGAAACAACTAGGAGTTCTCCATTAGTGAAACCATCTTGTGCAACACTAACTTTACCGAAATTTTCTGTTGTTTTCCCTTCTAATTAGCAGCTTCTCTTTTATTCTTATTTTTCAATTTATAGCATTTAGATTTGATGTGTCCCTTTTTCTTGCAGTAGTTACAAATTTTGTCTCTATATTTTGATTTTGATCTTCCTCTCACATTACCTCCAGAATTCTTCTCATGTGTCCTATCTCGAACAACAAGGTCCTATGCTTGAGCCTTAGATCCAACCACAATATGCTTCATCTTCTCCTTAGAGAATATCGCCTCATGTACTTCGTCCATAGTAAGGGTTTCATGATTGTACAAAAATAGTATCTCTGAAAGTCATAAATGAAGAAGGCAACGAATATAATAAAATCAACCTTAAATCTTCTTCATCGTACTAACCTCTATAGCCTCTAGATCAGAGACGATTTCCTTAAAGACATTTAAGTGGTCTTCTAGAGACGTACCTTCTACCATACGGTGAGAATATAGTCTCTACTTTAGATGTAACTTACTGGTTAGAATTTTCGTCATGCATAACTGCTCCAATTTTAACCACAACGTAGCCTCAGTTTTTCCTTCAGAACGTCATGTAGAATTTGGTTTAAAAGATGAAGATGAATTTGAGAAAGGGCATTTCGATCCTTAAATTGTCTTTCGTCCACTGTCCAAGACGCCAGCTTCCTTTTAAACCCTAACAGTGCATCATCCAAATCCATTTGCGCGAGCACAACCCGCATCTTGGCCTGCCATAATGAAAATTTGGTGTTGCGATCCAATAGTGGAATATTATATTTCATAGTTGCCATGAACGTGATCAAAATTCAACCTCACTCTTATACCAGTTTATTATAATGTGAACGAAAAATAGACAACAAAAATAACAAGAACACACAAATTTAACATGGAAAACCCTAGAACATGGAGAAAAACCTACGGGCAAAAAAGAGAATAATTCGTTATATCAAAGAATGTTACAAAGATAAGCTTATTTTCTAACTCTAGAATGAATGATCTCTTAAGTACCACCGGTGACATGGCACGTTTATTTAATGTATATTTTATTTATACATTGAATATGTGGGATCCACCATTATCTTACAACTACCTATGTTATGTCATCGGTACTTAGCATAAGCTAAGCACTGGTACTTAAGAGATCATTTCTCTGTGTGTGTGTGTGTGTGTGTGTGTGTAGGTACTCGTGTGACAATCCTAAATATGTTAAAATAGGTCCTCGTATGAAGAACAGCCACAACGTGAAAAACTACTGGAACACCCATCTTTAGAAAAAAGTATCCGCTCGAGAACTTGGAAGGAAAAAATCCCACAAAACAACAAAAAGCATCATCTTAAAACCTCGACCTCGGACCTTGTCAAGAATTTATACTCAGAAAACAACATTCGAACAAAACATTTCAACAAATGAAATTTCAAACAAACAATCTCAAAAACCAGAAGTTGATGAATGCTTTCAATGGTGGACTAATTTCCTTAATTTTGTTGAAGGCGACACTTCTGTGCCAGAAAATGAAGGTGGCTGGAATGATTTTTCTGTTGATATGGACTTTGGGAACTTCTTAGTTCTAAACAAACAATGATGTACTAGAATCCATTTTAAATTGTCTAATTCATTAGTGTAGAAAGATGAGTTCTTTGAAATAAACCGACGCAGCGCATTTATAGTATGTATGGTAAGGTGAATCTTATAGCAAGACTCTATTGAGAAAGGAACTGTAGTAGTACTATTCGTATATTTGTTGGTATGTTTAATGTATGTATAATTGGAATTGAGCCTGAATGCAGATATTATTTGGGATAGTAATTATGTGTGTGTGTGTGTGTGTGAAGATACACTGCTAGAAAATGCGTCAGGGTTAGTGAATTATAAGCAACGGATGCGATAAATTTTGTGAATTGCTACTAATAATGCATTCGATGACAAATATCAGGGAAAAAGATTCAAGAATACAAAATTAAGGATGAAAATGTTGACATATTTTGCGAAGAAAAACAAAAATCAAAGAGCACAATTATATATATATATATATATATATATATATATATATATATATATATATATATGTTGACATATTTTGCGAAGAAAAACAAAAACCAAAGAGCACAATTATATATATATATACATATATATAGTCCATGTCCAATTTAAAATTAGCTTGTGTTCGATTTGAAAATTCACTAGTCCAAAATTCAAATTACCCCCAACCCAAAATGACCCAAGCCCAAGTCCCCCAAGACAAAATTTTTTAATTCAATTAAGATTAATTCAATTTCGGGAAATTTTTTAAATAAACTAAAAAATTAAACTAACTCTCAAAATATTTTCCAACCTTATTTTTTATTTTGTTTACACTAATTTTTTTTTTTATTTCTTTACACCAATATATAATTCTTTTGTAACACTTATGTAATAAACAATGTGTTACGCCGCCATCACTATCACCAGCGTTGATAGTACACATAATGTAACACTTGTAATAACCCGTGCTACGCAGCCGCAGCCACCACTATTAACACCATTATATATAAAAAGTGTAATATTTGTAACAGACTATATTATACTGTCAAACTGCAAGTGTAATGCTTGTAACAGGCTGTGTTATGCTGCTAAGTTACACGTGTAACAAAATATGTTACACGCTATTGTCACCACCATATATGCACCGTCACAATCGGAGAAATGTAAAGTGTAACACTTTTAACAACATGTGATACACGCCACCTTGCAAGTGTAACACGTGTAACAAACTCTGTTACACGGTCGTTGCCACCACCAGATTTGTTCCGCCGCAGCCGCCAGAGAAAGGTCACCACCATGATAAGAAAAACATTGTCTTAAATAAAAATTTATCATTCAAACTAACGGAAAAGGTGACGTGATAGTTTGTTTTTTGCCAACTAGACTTTTTGTTAGGAATTTATTATTTATTATTTCAAGTTAGAAGACTTAGCCTTGGTTTGTTTTGCACGTGAATAAAGTTGTCATCTAGTTTTTAGGCTGCTTGCTAATTTTTATCTAGTCAATTGGAATATTTCTATTTTCTAGTGATGGCAGATTTCTTTTGCGTGACATATTCAAGGAAGAAACTGTAGAATATGTTCTAGCCTTGATCGATGAAATGCTTACTGCAAACCCGAAAAGAGCAAGGCTGTTTCATGATACGTCTCTTGCAAACGAAGATACATACGAGCCTTTCTTTCCTAAGATTGCTCTCGAAAGGTAACTGGTTTATTCAAGATTCAAAATCATTAGATCTGCACCGCCACCACCAAATTTGATCGTCATCTTCACCATACTCAATCAGCTCCACCATCTCCAAGACCCAAAACAAATACAAGCACAACACTTCAACCCGACCATTGCCCAAAAAAGACCGGCCCGCCGCATCGCTGCCATAAAAATTCCATTTCAACACCTTTCACATCTAAAATTTCACATCTAGATAGAGATGGGAGAGGATCAAGAAAATGGTGATGGTGTTCGGGGAAAAAATGGAGAATAATAATGAAAACAACGGATTATGGGGTGGGGTTTTGAATTACATCCTTATTTCTGTCCTTGATTATGTGATGAATGGTGATAGACTATGGTGGGGTGGGGGTTTTGATAGAAAGGTACGTGGGAAAACTTTCATCTCCTTCAATCCTAAACCATACTCTGCATTTCTGTCATTGTTCATCTAAAATATAGATGATAATCGGGGTGGGATGGGGTTTTAAGTTTATTTAATTTAAATAAATTAAGTATAATTAATTATATAGTATTTTTAAAATAAATAAATACAGATTGTAATTTTAAAATTATTTTGAAAATTTTAGTAGTGGGTGTAATTTCATCTTCAATTTCAGCCATGAACATGACCCAATTTGATTACTTTGGCCCTAAATCTGATTGCAATACTTTCATCTATTTTCACTCAATTTCCCCAAATTCAAGCTCCAATCAGACGAAATCAAACTTAAATTTGTTAATCCAGCACGCTATATCCATTTCTTTTTCTTCCCCGACAAGTGGTTACAAAGTTCGACGGGTAAGTGTGGAGTGTGTGAGACCAACCATGAACCAACCGACTTCGAAATGCTACTAAACTACCGGTATTTTTGTTTTTTGTTTTTTTTAGCATTTTTCGAATGATATATACTAACTCAATCAAGCTCCCACACATTTAGCACTTAGCAGGTACTTCACTTACCACTGCGTCACTAATTTTTTTTCGCTTATTTGTTAATTGATATTTATAATAGTTCATATTTAAAAGAAATTGTTGGAGGATTTTTGTTATTTTACTGACTTATTTTGTTGCCTTGTCGACCTACTTTGTTGCCTTGTGGGATTATTATTAAATTGTTGGGCCTTACCGACCTATTGTTGGATTGTGTATAGATTTTTTTCTTGTGATTTTTAGAATTTACAAATGGAAGATCGAGTTTATTCCAAGAGAAGAAAGTCCTAGTTTTTATTCTTTAAAAAGACAGGTCAATTTTTTCTTCAATTTCAATCTCCGTGAATTAAATTCATGGATATGCCCCTACTGATTACAAAATGTCAACTCGTTCAAACTCAAATGCCCACTTGTTATTGTTATCAAGACAATCCACATGTGAAATAGTTTATTAGATATCTTCACCTCAAAATGGAAGTGGTCTTTTTTTATTTTGATTAAAACCAGATTTTTTGTCAAAATTGTAAAATGTGTGATTAAAAAGTTGTAAAAAATTGTGGGTCTATAAAATGTGTGATTAAAATTAATTGTTAACTTTAACTTCAACTTCTTAGCAAAATTTTAATTGAAATCAATTATGCCCTCAATTGGAAACATGCTAAGTTGCTTCTTGGATGAGGGCTTAGGGTCCATTTGTCACAGCTGTTTGAGTAGAGCTAGTGGTACAGTTTTAGGCAGTAGAGTTTTTGTTAAAAAGATGATGATTGCTTGACTGTGAATCCAAAAAGTGCGTTGAATATTAAATTGAGTGTTTGATTCCATAACTATAAAAGTACTTTTGTATAAATTTTATATTTATTTGATTAAATAATAATTAATTATTATATATATCATATTATTTTCTTTTATAAATAATATTTTTTTTATATCCTATAATAACTATGAAAATTAATATCTTAATTAAATTATGATAACACAATTATTTTAGTATATATCATATTACTTAAATTAATTTATTTAAATCAAATAGATTATGTGTAATTCGTAATATATTATTTAACATTCCAACATATATTTTTCACTTCATACAAATATATAAAGTGATAATTTGATATAAGTAATTAATGTGGTAAATAAATAAATATTTTTCATGCATTAATGGAAATTTTGCTAATTTTTAAGTTAATTGCATTTTTATGTAAAAGCTCAATTAAAATTTTTTTTTAGAGAAGTTCAAAATTTGGGATTCTCTAAAATAGTTTTTTCAAACTGTTTTTTCAGTCAAAAAGCAATTATTTATTTTAGCCAAACAACCATAAATATAACTAAAAATACTTTTGCTCTTTAAGAAGTAATTTTATACTTAAAAAACTCTTTCAATCACACACTTTAACACTTATTCCAATATATCACCTACAAATGCGGTGGGTTTAATATTCAAAATTTGACATCAAGCGAATATTTGGTAGTGCTGAAGTTATTTTTAAGTATTTATAATATAAGTTGTTAGTGAATGTGTGGATAAAAAATAGGTTGTATGTTGTGGGTCCTATAAAATGTGTGAATAAAAAGTATATTTGACTAGTTAAAATTATAATTTAAACATGCCCAAACATGTGCTAAATGACATAACTTTTGTGAATTATTTAACTTGACTTGGTCCAGTTACATCCCTAATGTATCAACAGTTTGGCAAAAAATTTCTGGGAAAATGCTTGTTTAACTAAAAGTTGAACCAAAACTTTGACTACTATTAATAAAATATCAAATATGTCCTTTGAAAAGATATATTTGGAAATTTGAATTGCCTTTTCAAAGGACATATTAGATATTTTATCCATGGTTGTCCAAATTTTGGTCCAACTTGTGGTTATTGTAGCATTACTCTTTTTTCTGAGGCGTAAAACTTGCTCCTTACCGCGCCTGTTAAGGTAAGAATACTTTGTTTTTACGTGCCCATGTTGAAAATAGGATTGACGAGCGACCTGAAGGGTCTTGTTCAAACCGAGTAACAAGGATGACCATATCCCTTCAACAAAACATTCTCATTAAAAGCCAATCTAGACACTGTTCCATTCCCACAATTTGCAAATCAAACACTCACCAATAACAATAGAACCATCAATAATGGCTGATGATCCGTATGATGTAGCTGACTGTGAACGAATATTCAAGCGTTTTGATGCCAATGGGGACGGAAAAATCTCGGCCTCGGAACTGGGCGAGGCATTGGAAATGCTCGGTTCTGTTACACCAGAAGAAATCCAGCGGATGATGGATGAAATTGATACCGATGGCGATGGATTCATTTCGTACGAGGAGTTTGCGAATTTTGCTCGAGCCAACAGAGGATTAGTGAAGGACGTTGCCAAGATATTCTAGTTTGTGCATCTAAAAATGGAACATGGATTTGTTTGCAACTTCTTTCTTCAAGTAGACTGTCCATTTAATGTGTTCTTCTCAATTTTTTTCTTATAGGAATTGTTGTGGTAATTATACTGTAATCCTCATTTTGCTCCATGACATTAATATATAATTAGTACTTTTTTTTTTTTTTTTAAAAGTGTCTTAGGCCAAAAGACTCTTTTTCTGTATCCCATTGGGGGTGTTAAAATGTCTAGCTGAAGTTAGTAGTGTCAAAATGTGTCTAGCCGCTCTAAGCATGTGAAAAACAGAGTCTGACTTGTATCGGGATCGGCAGTAGAGGCCCACATGGCCACAACCCACCTGGGCATATATATTTTCGTGGACTCGACCATGGGTTACGATTTAAATTCAACAATAATTCAAATATGTAGTAGATGAAGAAGAATGTGGATTTAAGAATTTAATTTGAGGAAAATAAATTTGATGAAAAGAAGATATATGATAGAGAAAAATCAATTTTGTGATTGATGTAACAGATGAAGAAGAAAGTAGATTTGAGAATTTGAAGAACAGAAGAGATACGATGGAGAAAAATCAATTTTGAGAATGAAGATGAAGACATACGTATATGTATTTTTTGAACCAGTAGAGGAGAAACTCTCCACGGTCGTGATTAGAACTACAAGAATGCAATCTCTTTTGCAAAGATAGCCTAATTCAAGGCAACATTCAACTATTTCTGGAACAATAGATATTCGACATGCCCAAGAAATAGATAATGCAAGAAAAATTACGGAATGAAGTCCAGGAACATGTAAACCTCTAGGTTGAATGAAATAGTTTGAATTTAGAATGTTAAAACCTTTTTTTACAAACTACATCTGCAAGTTGAGTCGAGAAAAGAATTTGTACAATGACATTCATATCTATATAAGCAAAATTTACTCATCAGGCTATTAGTTCTATATACAAAATCAAACTTGTTGGATCTAAGCCTAAAACCTCCTTCTTCAAGCAGTACCTAAAATCGAGAGTTCAGAGAGAAGAATAAATTAAAGAAAAATCAGTTCCAACGTATTGGTGTTTCACCGGGAGTAGAGTTGATCTTTGTCTTCAAACTCGACGCCTAACATGGTCAAGGCTAAATGACTTTTCATTGCACTTTTCATCTGCTGCCACTGAGGGTAACAATCAATGACACTGCTGTTACTGGCAAGATAGCCTTCTTGTTGATTAAGCATGTTCTATTCCTCTGAGTATGGCTATGATCTCACCCATTTCAGGCCTGCGGGATTCTTCACTGTTTATGCAAGCTGCTGCAGCTTGAACCATCTGAATTATCTGATTTGAATTCTTTGTAGTGAATCTGAATCTTGGATCGAGCAATTTTTCAACAGCTCCTTGCTGCAACAGTGGCTTTGCCTGAAAAGGTAGAGTGGGGTTGATTCATCTTTAAAACACATGACACGTAAGAATGAATATCTCTGGCAATCAACAAGTATTATAAAATGCAGCGATGTTAGTGCAATAAAACTCATGTCATCCGTTGTATGGGAGTTTCCCCAAAGAATAATCTGTTAGTAGCATGGACATTAGTTTTACGTCATAGTGCCTTGTTTAGTTGACAAATTCACTAGCTGAGTAGTTGATTGTTAAGGGGATAATATAATGAACAAGGAGGTTCAGAAATCCATGATCAAAGCCACTGCTTCCAGTATCTCTCACTTATTCTAATTCCTCTTCCATTTGAGGAGCTCCCGAGTTTGAAGAATTGAAAAGATTGAGATCTAACACAATATGAATAGTAGAGTCGTGCGGCTTTGATTCTGATGCTTCTTCGAGAACTTTTTCCTTCATCTTCAATGTCTCATTTTAAATTCATTTTACATTTTCTAACATGGTATTAGAGCCAAAAAAAAAAAAAAAAAAAGATCTAACAGTATTTCTTTGTCAATTATCTTCCATCTATAGTTTCTAACAGTAATGATATCAGTGAAAGCAACAAATATTAAAAAGTGCAGCAATGTCTATGCGACATTAGCTCGTGTCATCCAACAGATGGAAGTTTCCCAAAAGAATAATGTGTTACGAGCACAGACATTATTTATCATAGTACCATGTTTGATAGAAAAATATTAGTTGATTGATTCGCTAGGTCCTAGGACTAGGTTTGATAAATTCAACAGAAAGAAAATATCATATTAACAGGACCATGTCACTCTTAGTGACAGAAAGAGAGATTATAAACGGCCTAGTTATTGAGGTCACACAAACATAAGGGAGTTCGCAGAAAATGTCGTACCCCTGCTTTCCTGAGATTCAAAATCTTTAACATAAATTATCTGGAACTGCTGCTACATTTGGGATGGTCTAATTGCAATGCCCCATAGTAAATGACTATCATAAATCAATTATGTGCTTCATAACAAAATATATACATACCAGTAATATCTACGTAGTTTAGAAAAGAAGAGATATTAATGACAATGTAGTTTCACCAAAAAAATGAATACATATAATCAGATTATTAGACAGTTTACTAGCTGTTCAGAGGTTTAACCCATCGTATTAGAAATTGCTTTATGATAAAAAAGAATAAGACCAAATATAAGCATCTTAACATAGTTGTGCATATACACAGAGGGTAGCCCTAGTGCAGAATAGGATACAAAAATGAAGATGCTGAGTTAGCTATCAAAGATATAGAAGAAATGGAGGCAAATTAGGCATAAATTAAATCAATGACCTACCCACGAGACCAAGTTTTCTTCGTGTGATCCTCTTTTTGCATCAATTGGCTTCCGGCCAGTTATTAGTTCCAAGAGGACAACACCAAAGGCATAAACATCAGTTTTGTCAGACACCTTCCCATGCTGAAAATATTCAGGAGCCAAGTACCTGTCCATCAGATTGTGGAAATGCAAGCACAAATGACCATTCAGAAAGAAACATCAGAATATAATGTATTCTTCTACCGTGAAAGATTCTATATAAAGATCATACCCAAATGTGCCTTTGACAGTTTTGCAGAGGAACGGCACGGAAGGTGCCGGAGTCCATGTAGCCAATCCAAAGTCACACAACTGCAAACATCACGAAAACTAAATTACTAGAGGAAAATTGAACATAAAGAATACTACTAGCTAGTAGGTACAGCTAATATGGTTATTGAATCAGTTTAAACTACACAAGGTAATTCAAGAAAATCAAGTTCTAGTTAGAAACTATAAACAATTTGATACAGAAAAATAATAATATAACTGAGACGAATAATTAACTTCTAACTTTTGTGTCTATATTCCACATTAATTATACAAATAATCAAACGAGATATGGAAAATATGCTCCATATCTTTACATTAATTATACAAAGAATCAAACGAGATATGGAAAATATGCTCCATATCTTTAACAGTTCTTTCTTACCTTAGGTTTCTTCTTGGAAGAAATAAGGATGTTTGACGGCTTGATGTCCCTATGAACGACACATCTTTCCGTTCCATTATGTAAGTATCCAATTGCCTCTGCAACTCCTACAGAAACCTTATACCTAGCCGACCAGGGAAATGCTCGGCCAGCTTTCACTTCCCTCTTCTTCTCTGCACATCAACAGTGCATCACAACTTGCTGAAAAACTTCACAAATGAATAAATTACAACCTTATTTAATAAATATTAGGAATCAATAAATAGTACCGTGCAAAAATCGTTCTAAGCTTCCACCGGAAACATACTTGTAGACAAGAAACAAACCTTCCTCGTGATCAATACAGTATCCCAAAAGGGGAACAATGTACTGGTTATGCAGAGAACTAGCAATCATCAATTCCTTACAAAATGACTTTGATGACTCTTTATCTTCCTTGTCCAGCCGCTTAATTGTCACTGCAGTCCTCAGAAACCCTATTCTTCCTCTAAACACACAACTTAATGCCCCTCTTCCCAAAACTCTACCTACTCATGATTTCAACAAATTCAATACAAAACACAAACAACCCACAAAGAGAAAGGCAAAAAAATTAAGAAAAAGATCTTCATTTCGTGCAAAAAGTCGATAAAAACAGAGAGAACAATCAATACCTTTAGAGAAATTTCTAGTGCCAGAAAGAATTTCAACATAGCTGAACTTAATCAAGGAATGTGCCACATGAGAAATACTCCTCTCAAGTGATTCAATTCTCCTCCATTTTAACTCTTTAGAATTGGAATCAGAGGAGGATCCATTATCCAAATTTACCATCAAAACAATTGCAGAGGAGAAACAATTATTCACATTTACTGATTCAAGCTCAATCTGAGAGCAGAAACTGAACCTGAAAGAGGAGTGAACTGAGTGTGGCTCCTCCGCCCCACATCCACTGGTCTCAGCCAACAACCAAGCCTTGTTGTGCTCCAAATTGCTGCCTGGCCCGCCAGAACTGTCCTCAGACCCCTGATTCTTGCCGGAGTTCCGGCACCGGCGAGGTGTAAAACAATTTAAACCAAAATCCAATATCATTTTGTGCAGAAAAGACTTGAATTTTACCTCATAATAATCGTTTTCACAGTTTTGGTGGTAGTCATACAGCATTAGAGCATAAAGTTTTCTTCTTGAAGGGGAATGGGATGTGAAGAGGCTCTATAAAGCCAGTTCAATCATTTTTTGGAAGTCTCATTTTGATTATTAGAATGAATCTTTATTACAAAACACAGAAACCCAGAAGCCAAAAGACAAGAAAGTTGGGAATAAAGAAAGGAGAAAAGGAAAAAAGGTTGAGACGTTTGCAGAGGAGAGACTTTAACGGTCTTGGGAGTTGGGACAATGGGTCATACAAACAAATGTATAAACACATACATACATGATACATATAATATGTATATAACATGTATATAAAAAAGGTTGAGCCATTTGCAAAGGAGAGAATTAAAGGGCTTGTTTGGGCGATTTAGAGCAGCGGTTATTAGCGTTTTTTAAAGTACAAATTTTAAGTGTTTATGAGCGGTCCGATTTTGAGTAGTTTTGTTAGCGGTTTTAGAAACAGTCCAATTCATGCTTGAGAATTTATTATCTAGTGGTTCTGAAATTGTTTTAAAACAATCAAATTACATATATGCTCATATATATAGAAAACAAAGAAGATCTGTGTAATAATATGGTATTGTGTGATTTTTCTCTCCACTTTTTTTTCCTATCTTATTTTTTTCTCATAATCAAAATTATATTATTGAATCAAGTTAATAAATTTCCTTGTGATCATGAACCAACTTTCCAAATTTTTTCATCTTTAATTATTACCAGATTATTATATGTTAACTAATACCTATAATCCTTGTTTCTTTCATTGTTGGAGCAGCGATAATTTAACTAAAATAATATATAAATCAATTCAAACTTAGAACAAATATAACCGTTTAGTCCCGCAATGAAAAACATAAAGATAAAAATTCATGTAGTAATGGATCATCGCTCATAAGTATCAAATCTTCACCTAATAAGTGCAATAAATAAAGCTCAATTATTTTGTCGCATTTTGGAGCATCTTCATTAACACACTTTTACGACGGTGCACCAGGAATGAGTAAATTACACGCATCTTTGTAGGACTCTCAGGAAGAAAAGTCTGAGCATTAAGCAACTCATCATCATCTGCAACCCCAATCTCAACTAAATGCTCCAACAATTCATTGTCCTTTGAAGAAGATTGGTTCGCACATTGCAACAACACTTCAACTAGACGATTTGTTGCCTTGTCAATTGCACCAATCGCCTCTTTGAATATGTTGTTATCCTCACTAACCTTACGTCTACTTTTGCACTTTTTTGATGCACTACCAACTTCAGATTGGCAAACTGGAGAATTTATATCATTTTCATCTGCTTCAAGATTTGCAGCTTCCATTGTAACTTCATTCTGTTATGTCATCTTATCAATTTCGTCAACCGTGTTCATTGCACATTTTTTAGCTAAATGAGCTCTTTTCCTCTTGATCTCCATAGGGGTATCACTTTCGTCCTCATTGGACCTATCTTTTGCAAAAATCTCATATAACTTGTCATAATTATATATAGTCTTGTTCTTCCATTCTGCAACATTTGGATTCGACTGCAAAAAATCCAAAAAATGATGTTTCTTTATTAAAGTAAATATAAATAAAATAAGAATATGAATATAATTTATGCAAACCTCAATAAGTTTGTCTCACACTTCAGGTTCGTCAAGCCATGTTGAAGTAATTTGATCATATGCAAACCCACTTAATCCATCCTTAAACACGTCGTGACAAGTTGACCAAGATTTTTTGATATTTTTCATGTGATTTTAGATCTTGTCCTTGTCCATCCAATGTGTGGAAACTCTTTCTTCAGTGTTTATAATATTTTCTCATGTGCTAGCGATGTGAAGGTCCCGCCCACCCTATTACCTTCCACATGCTTATGTAAATATGTTTCAATGAGAATATCATCCATTAATTAGGTCCAACACAAGTGTGGCTCTTTCTTCACCTTTAGAGGCATCGTTCTTCTGTAAAGAATCGTTACACAACAAGAAAAAATATAAGAAAATGTAATTGACATTAAAACAATGCATCTTACTTAATATGATAAAACCAAAACACTTAAAAAGTATTCATAACAATTCATACAATGTTATTGTTTGATACAAAACACGTTAAACAAAGACAACACACAAGTAAGTGTCATTCACTGCCCGTTTAAATTATATGTTTCCCACATTGCATTTGCTATTGAGTTTCTAATAAACTCTCCTTTTGTTGTATCTTCATTATTATCTACATTGCGCTAATTGAACATATGCTCTATAGGTTCACTAGCATGTCTGCATCAACCTCAGCTATGAGACTTTCATCCAGATCAATTCCTATCAAGAAATTATGAAGTATGCAGCACGCTGATACAATTAGTTTTTGGGTTCGAAAGTTGTACATCGGCTCGGTCCCACTTGCTATAACGAAAAAGTATTTCTTAAGTAAACCGAATGTTCTCTCTATTGCATTGCGTAATGAAGAGTGTCGATAATTGAAAAGCTAACGATGATTTATAGGTAGATTTCGTTGTGAGTACTCTTTAATATGGTAACGTTCTCCTTGTAAGGTGTGATGAGACCACTTGAAAGCATGAAACC
Organism: Forsythia viridissima; assembly: GCA_030279155.1. NCBI lineage: Eukaryota > Viridiplantae > Streptophyta > Magnoliopsida > Lamiales > Oleaceae > Forsythia > Forsythia viridissima. The sequence continues at coordinate 45,699,095 of CM059042.1, forward strand.
AGCGTCAACAAGATAAAATTTTCCTACTTTAGAACACACATTGTCAAGACACTACTATCAATTATTACCAAAAATTATGCAAGTTGGTAATTACCATTAGGAATATGGAGTGGATAATCACGAGTGAGGGCATTCTTCATTACCTAGAATCAGAGGCAGTTCCTTCCCACCCAGCATGTCTGGTTGGTACTTTAACACGAATATGTGTACCATCAATTGTCCCAACACAGTCCTACAGTATTTATTTTTCTTATCCAAGTATGTCATTATGTAATTGTATTCAAAATTTTTAGTGTGGACAATGTTACCTTAAATTAGGGGTAGAATTTGGTGTGATGATGTATTTCGGTGGCACTTGGTCTCCATTTGGTTGTACAATGAATTTATCCTCTAACTCTATAATTGCTTCCATTACTTTATGAAAGTGACGACTAATCGTCTCACTGGAGCGATAGAGAAACATTGAACACGCACTATATCTTGTGTTTTGCCCTAAAATCCAAAGGAATTTAGCAACTTGTTCTTCAATTGTGGCTCGTTGAGTTGCACAAAGTTCTCCATCCCTTACTAAAATACTACAAAATTCTATGAATGTAGCCGGACTCATTCAAATCAAATTTCGACCACACGGTCCCACGACACGTTTCATTACTTTATCTCGTACTCGCTCACTATGCAAACGTATTGTACGATTGTTTCGATTTAAACTTGAACTATTTCGTGATGTGGGCTGCTGCGTTAATATAAGTCTAAGTAGTAGGAGAAACATCATATGGATATGTATGATGTACACATAATAATGTATACGATAAGATCATCACTATCGAAACCATCACGGTCGGCCATCTAACATAAAAAAAAAAATTTGTTATTGAGTTACTAGAGAAATAAATTCACAAACTCATAAGTTAAGCATGCTGCATAAACCAATGGAAAGTCGAGAAAACAAATCCAATATAATGTAAAACTGGACAAGAGCTACTAAACACAATTCTAAATGAGAAACTTAAAAGAAACTTAAAAACAAATTATTCAAGTTCCTGAAGGTGTCTCATCAAATTGATCAGCGTAAATTAAGTGAATGAAGCTCAGAAACGTCATTAAATAAAAATCAAATTTGTCTATGCGTTCCACCTGTTTGTTAAAATGTCCCTTGGAGTTGAAAACCATATGCAGCCCCCATTCTATTCCTTCACATGGACTGATCTCAATGGGTTTCATCGTCAACAATTTTTCTTGAAGAAATTGGGGAATGAATGAAGTTGCAAGGTTCTGCATTAATTTGTATTGAGTAGCCACAATGAGGCTGAATTTCAACATTCTTTAGCAACAACTACTCCATTTCATAGGCAACCAATTACTGTCTGTAATCCATATCGGTATAGGCTTTACTTTTCTGCTTTCTCAATCGATATTTCAACATAGAAATTTCAAGTGTGGAAAACTTGCTAAGTGTCTCCTCACTTGCGTATATTACACCAATGCTTCAAAATTTCCATACGTAAAATCAACATATATTTCACAAATACACACAGATAAAATACACACACATATTTCATAGATACACACAGAATAATATACGCACAAAAATTTCATAGAGATGGAGAAGTGTGGTATAATCATTGGAGCTATACATTTTCAAGAAAAATTCCATTATAATTCAAAAGATGGAGATTACCTATTAAATTTGGCCAAATTGATTTTCACAGCAGCAGTCGGATCTTCCAAGAAGCAGAAGCGTCTAGTCTGTTGGTGGGGAGAGGAGTTGAAACGTTTTTGTAGATTTTAATTGTCTAGGGAGGGTAAAATTAGAGCAAAATTTGAAGAACGGTCAAAAACCTCCAATTTGAGGGGTTGAGAAGTACACCAAAAATTACACTACACCATTTTTGGGTGATTTTTAAACCACCCAAAACCAATGCTCCAAAAAACTAACAAGCACAGGTTGTCCCACCCCTCATAAACGGTGCCATCCAAAATCAGTCAAAACTGGTGAAAAAAAAAACTCCCAAGCAGGCCCTAAAGGTCTTGGGAGTTGGGACAATGGGTCATGTGAATCTGTACAAATAAATGTATAAACACATACATACATGATACGTATAATATGTATATATATATATATATATATGAAAATTGTACACCAAAATAATACTAACGCAGATGTATATAGATTGAAGAGTTAGTATCATTATACTAATAGCATGTTTGGTAATGATTTTAATATATAAAATAGTATTTTTTTTTTTTACTTCTACACATACAAATTTTACAATGAATAATGTACAATCTGACACACTTAATAATGTTAACTAAAATTATCGAAATGACACCCAGCTCACAAAGTCCACACGTGAATTTTAGGGACAAAATTGTAATTTTTGGTCACATTTAACATGTGTGTTAGACTAAACCCTGCGCAAATTAATTAAGTGGGCCCACATGTCAAAAATGAAAAATGGATTTTCAGCACCAAACAGGCACTAAGTGTTAAGTTGTAGGGAATAATTATTGATTTTCATAGAGCCTGTACATGGATCGACTTCGCAGTAAAATTGTCGTAGGGGTTGGAAAGGGAGTGAGAAGCCCTTTCACAGTGGTGTGGAGGTGGATTTCCTAATACAAGATTTTATTATGTATAGTTCACATTTGTAATTTTGGTAGTCCTAATTTTTTTAAGGAGCCTATTATTAGAGTTTATTTAATGATCAAGAAAAATGGAGAGAGAGGCTATAGAAAATAAAACACATAGAATTTGAGGGTGTGTGATTTCTCTTGTAAACTACTCTTTAATTATAGTAAATCATTGCAGTGGCAGGACGGGATCATAGTCTCACATTGATGTAAACTTCTATAAAACTTGCGTGTTCTAATGTGCCTATTTTTTTATTTTATTTTTTTGCGATATTACTGCTCTCGGTGATATAAAATTATAATATCTAATTCATAATACTTAGAGCAAGGGAAGTGTGAAACTAGGCAAGAAAATTGTGTCATAAAAGAGAAGAGAAAAATGAAGTACAAAAAGGTTGAAGTTGAACAAAGTCTTGTTTTAGTCAGTCGACTTAATTTTATTCTAATTTGGTAGTTGAAGGTCTTTTCTCTTTTCAATTAAAGTACTATGACTATTCATCTATGAAACTAACGGCTCTTTCTGTTAGTATATTATTTGTTCATAGAAGATAAATGTAGAGAGAGGAAGTAGAAATGGAAATTATAGTCTAAAAAAGGCCAAACGATGCTTCACACTGCGTCGAGCATTGTAAAAAATTTAGTTAATTTTAAGTACGTCTCATAGTCAAAATTTTGTTAGTTTTAAGTACGTCTCAAAGTTATGCGATACTTTTGATATATAGTATTAAATAATACTAATTCAGTAATACCATCTAACTCATTGCCTCTATCTCCATCTATTTTAGTCTCATATATTAAGTAAATATATTCTCATTAGAAAGTAATCTAACATGAACTATGAACATAATATGAAGGACTTGAGTAATCAAGAATCAGACGGTTGCATGTGTAACAAGTGCATGCAACCAATAGTTGGGACATAAGAAAATCAGATCAGATATAATGTTATTGTACATATCATTGCCAATGATTAAATGTTTATTACTAATTATTGCAATTAGTTGGGCATGTTGCCCAACTTAGAGTTGGAGATTTTTTCATAAGCCAGTTTTTAAAAAGAATTTCAAAAAATCATTTTTGTCACATATATTCCAAAAATATTATTTTTTAAAAACAATTATTTTGTTATATTATGTTATATAACATATGGTAACTGAATACATAAAAATCGGAATTGATTGGAGAAATCTTTTATTGTTATCAATTGAAGATAAAATGGGCATCTGATTGATTCTTGGTTGAAATAGAAAAAAAAAGTCCATCAAAACACGATGTGCGATTTTCCGTGAAAAATTACTCTGATCAGAATAATAATATATGGTAAAACTCTAATTCCTTATAATCTGTTTTTGTTTCAGTTTTTCACAGAGGATGCATTTATGGATTTATTTGATGATTTGTTACATTCTACTATGTTAAATGTTTTAGATGATATAAAGTAATTGTGCTTGTTGTTATCTGTTAAAAAAATTCTGGTTTAAATAATTATATTACAATAAATTACCGGGATTTATGATTTTTATTTGTATATGTTTCATTTAGAACATTTGCGTATGTTACATTCGATATGTTGATGATTTTGTAACATTTAGAATATACTGGTTTGCGTATGTATATGTTACATTTAGAACATTTGAGTGTGTATATGTTACATTTAGAACATTTACGTATGTTACATTTGCATATGTTATATTCAATTTTGTAACATAATATTTTATGTTATTATTTTATAATAAATTGTAGTGACTAATTATTCTGATGTAATACAACATTAGTATCATTTGATGTTGCTGCTCAATTTTTAATTTTTTGTTGTAGTATTGTTAAAAGTTAGATGTTCATTTGTAATACCATGTATTCGAATCTGTAACTTACGTAACATTTGACGTTATCTGTTACCAGAAAAAAAATGTTATTTTTTACATATTATCCATTAATCTTTGGATAATCGTGTTACATTCAATTAGATAATTATGTTACATTCATGTTAACATTATTTTCGTTGGATGTTACTGTTTAATATATCATTGCTTTACTTTTGGTTAAGTTGACATGTTAATTTGACATGTCATCTACGTAATATTTGATGTTATTTGTTAAAGGATTTCAAGTTTGGGTAATTATCGTACATAGAAATGAATTGTTAGTTTTTTTTTGTGTTGTGCATTTATCTTTGGAAAATCATGTTACATTCAGTAGGTTGGTTTAAAACTGTACAGTACATATGATTGGTTATGTTATATTGAAGTTGTAACATGTAATCTTTTAGTTATATTTGATAATGTAGATTTACGTTTCTTGCAATGGATGTTACATTTCAATATCTTTTGCGATAATATTGTTAAATGTTATATATCATAATTGTAACGGATTGATGTTGCTCGTTAATGGTTTCAGCTATGGGGATATATGTGATAATTTAAACTGAATATTTGCATTTGTTGTTTATTTGTAGGGATGGATACTATAAACGTTCTCACTAACAACAATGGAGAAACATTAGGGATTTTGGCACCACGTGACTATAGCTACATCCAGCTGGATGACATGGTAATGTTTGTATTGAATTTTAATCGAAATAAAATCATAATAGAATTACATTATGATATGGGTAGTGGATTGGCTCCTATAAAGATAATGAATGATAATGCGGTATTGTTCTATTTGTAGTTAAAAAAATAAAGAACGGTTATTAACGACTTACCTGCTTCAAGTTACTAGTTACTGTTACAAATCTATTGGAGAATAAAAGCTCAATTGAAAGCTTGAATAATTCGCACGATATTGCTAGTGGTGGACTCGATTTGGAACATATTGCTTGTAGTGTTTACCAAATCATTCCAGATGTGGCAAAATATCATTTGACGTTGAGAATTGTGTAAGTGACCATCCGAATTTTGACGATATTGATAGCGGTATATTTTTAGGGATAAAAAAGTTTTGAAGAAAAAAAATTTGTTATATGACATATAGAACAATTATCAGTACATTGTGTATAGATCCGACAAAAAAGATTATGTTCTCAAGTGCAAAGATGATAACTGCATGTGGCAATTTAGAGCTTCTAAAATGGGTGACACATAGATGTTTAAAATAAAATACATCAGATACAGTCATACTTGTTCGATGGATATAATTATGGGAGATCATAGACGCGCAACGAGTTCACTTTTGGGAGATTGCATAAAACACAAGTACATAGATGCCAAAATTATATACACTCCAAGAGATATAATAAATGACGTCTCAAAAATATATAGTGTAACATTGAGTTATGGAAAGGCGTAGAGGACACGCGAGTATGTCTTGGGAATGATATTAGGAGATCCAGAGGAAACATACATTCACATCCCATCTTATTTGTACATGTGAATGGAGAAGAATACAAGTACATTTACGCGTGTTGAAACAAGTACGAACAATACTTTCAAATACTTGATCATGGCAATGAGGGCTTCGTTGCTAGGATGGAGAAATTGCAAATCTGTAGTTGTGATAGACGAAAAATTTTTTACGAGACGTTACAGTGGTACATTGTTTACCGCCTGCACACAAGATGCAGACTATAACATATTCGTTCTCTCTTTTGGAATTGGTGATGGTGAGAATGACAATTCATGAGAATGGTTCTTATCAAGATTCAAGGAGGCTTACAGAGAGAGTGATGAGATGTGTATCATCTTTGATAGGCATGGAAGTATACAAAAGGCAATCGAACAGGTATATCCAAACATAATATAAGGTTTTTGTGCGTATCATTTGTTACAAAATTTAAAAAGAATGTTTGGGAAGGTTGTGAAACATATTACAAAGTCATTTAACGCAACCGCTAGGTCTTATACAGTTGACGAATTTGATTACCATATGAATGTATTGGACAATATACATGAGGGCATCCAACCCTATATGGTAAGTCATCTTTTATTGTTCATTCGACCAATATCGTTTGTCTATTTTTTTTAATGAATTGATTTGGTTGTTACAATATATTATGCAGAAGGATAAGGTCGGGTATTATAAGTGGTCGATAGCTCATATGCCAACTAACATGTACACTACGATGACATTGAATATTGTAGAGTCAGTAAATATCGTGACAAAATCAATAAAGAATTATCTAATTGTGACAATATTGGAAAGCTTGAGAAAAATATGGTTTTACAATAATAGGAATAAGATACATTCCACTTTTACACGACTTTCAACCAAGAATGAGAATTTGTTGCAGAAAAATTCTAGAAATGCACTCAAATTGAAGGTAACTACATGATTTAAATGGTTGTTATGGTTGCATAAAATTAGATTGAATATGTGTTACGAATTTATTTATGTTGTAGTTCTAATACAGGTTTCAAGTTTAAGCGATGTCCTATTTCAAGTTATCGACGAGAATACACACAATTTGGTTGACATTGAAAAATGCACGTGCACATGTAACAGGTTTCAAGTGGACGGTATCCCGTTTCAATATGCATTATCTGTTATCGGTAAGAATGGTATGGAAACATACAAATATTGTTCTTAGTACCACACCCAAGAGGCTTACATAGCAACGTACGAAGGTGGTGTTATACCCCTTGGTGAAATTCCTGGTTGGGCGGTGGCAAGGAGTACAGATTCAATGATTGTATTGGCTCCAAATCCATCGAAGAAAGGAAGAAGGCCTAAAGAGAGAAGGTTCCGATCGATTTGTGAATGAAACAGTGTTACAAAGTGTAGAGGATGTGGCGATATGGGCACAACAAGAGAACGTGTAAATATCCATTGGGATTGATCAACAAACATAATGATAATTGATAAAAATCCAGATTGAAGTAATGTTATACTGTTATGTTGTCATTTTTTCTTCATATAATTGAATACATGTTACAATATTAATCAAGAATATCTGTTTCGTTACAGTTACATAATTAAGATTTGATATAATTCTTTGAACATAATCAAAGGAATCTGTTTTGTTATATACTCAAGGGGATATGTTTTGTTACAATTACATAATTCTTTGAACGTTTGATATAGTAATTTGATTGCGAGATGATGCATGTATCTCAAATTTGGCAAGTGAATTATATCGTAAACGAATCACAAATTATTTTCATTTACCACATCACAGTCGCCTAGCATCAAGAATGCAATACTAAACATCCCGCATTCATAATGAAAACGTCTAGCTTTTTTCGCAAAATCACAAATAACATATTACGAAAATTAGCTTCATTATTAACAAAGAATATAACAAGTGAATCAGTGAGTGTCAATGATTAACATAAATTGTTAAATTTATAAAACCAACTCTAAACTTCAACAATATCGTATTAATATAGACCGTGGAATATAAAAATATATTGACACATATTATGCAACAAAAAAAATGTATTTAACATATTAGCCTTTGCTACGTAATACAAATTTTCCCTTGCCTAATTGAGTTAAAATTTTCATGACGGGACGTAAAATAACAAAAATAGAATAGTTAAAGTCAATAGATGTTCTACTCCTACTTTGCATTCTTTTTCTTAGCAGCCTTACTTGATTTTCTTTCCCTCCTGGACGTGAAATCGAAATTTATTTCATATTCCTCACTACGCTTGTCCATTCCATGTTTGTATAACAATGCTACCAAATGTGTCCTTTCAATTGTAGCATCAAATGGATTTGACATTTCTTGTATATTCTCATTCAGTATATGTTTAGCATACTTGATGACCAAAACTCCGCAATCAGTCCTAATAAAAATAATATATTCAGCATCAGATAAGTTGTTAACTGTTGATGGAGGGTGTGATACAAAAAGAAAATAAACAATAATGTAGATATTAACCCATTATCTTGTTGAGGTATGTCGTGTATAAGATTGATGGCTAGAAGTTCGATATGCTCCACTCCATTGACAATTGATGGTTGCTATATGTCAATCCTTACCAACAAGTGAGGGATGATGCATGAAAATTGTTGCACGTCGTATATCTCATATCGTCGACCAACATGAGTTGAAAATATTTAATGATCTTGTTTTTATATCCAAGTGTCCAAGTATCCAATGTGTATGTTCACCCATCATAATATGCATCAATAAATGATCAATCTCTGCCCATGGTGTGTTACAATGCAAATATTCACCAAGTGGATATTCAAGCATTGACACATTTCTGGCAATGGCATTAACGTTCTTTTTGAAAGATAGAAATATACCCCTGACCATGCCACTAAAAAATGTGTCCGTACTGGTTGCCTTTAATGTCATTTCACGGCTATAAGTGGCCATCTTCCTCAAGTAGTACAAACAGATATCTATATGTCGTGGAACCAAGTGGGTAATAATATAAATTAACATGTAACATCAATCTGATATGTAACATATGTATCCATCAGTGATAAAGATTTCCATATACATCAATATCCATTTGTAACATCTTTAGAAAATCCATATACAAAATAAAAATGGTATAACATCAGTATCATATAGATATATAACACATAATGCCAAATTTAACCAATAAAACTCATGATTTCATCATTTGTAGCATATGTAATTTCAGTAATACAGAATATCAATTCAAGTAACATATTCTGTATAAAATAACATAATATAGTATGTAACATAGTCAGTGATACAAAATATCATTTGTAACATCTTTATCAGTCAGTGATACACAATATAATTTGTAACATTTGTATCAATCATTGATACAAAATTCAGGTTTTGGATAATTGTGGTACAAAGAAATGAATTACTATTTGTTATATGTTGTCTAGTACTTATGATTGCTTATGTTAGAGTTGAAGTTGTAACATGGAATCTTATAGTTAATATGTAAGAACATGTAACCCAAAAATATATATAGAAAATAAAATATCATGTCTCTTAAAGATCATCAATGTCTCGAAATTCGTACCACCATATCTTATTGTTAACCTCAATAGGGCCAAAATCAAAAGGGGGATTAATGTTTATTTTTTTCACCAAAAACTTCCTTTTCCTATATAAGAGGAATACACATTATAATGCATTTATTTAATGGATAGCATAATATATAAAGATAATGATGTCTTACACATTGTCGGGTCTATAACCATCACGAAACCAGATATCAAATGCTCTAACATCCTCGATAGTAGGTGGAACCAACCCGTACTTGAATGCACTTGCATCAAATCTTGATGTTGATGCCACTGTGTTCTGCTGTCTTACAACGTATAGGAATTTGGTTAAAATGCCTAGTCTTCATTGACGTTTCACCGGCATTCCAGTTATTGTCTCATCATGCAAATCCTCGGTATCTTCGCATTCAATCTATATACACAAATTGAAAAGGCACACGTGATGAATTTTCTTACTCAAATTGATTGTCTTTGTTATTTGGATATACCTAAATCGTTTCAGAGTGATTCTGCATTTCTACACTCTTTATTATATCTTCAACTTGTTTCATCACCACTTCTGTGTAAAATAAATATTCAAGAGGGTCGCAAATATTGTCATTATCGTTTTGATTTGTGTTCCTGACTTTACTAGGTGGATAAGTTGTGTGAACAACGTTAGGGATGTCTTTAGTTGAATTAGTCAGACTACTGTAACCAATAGCTACCTAAAAAATGATGTATCACGTGAGATGTTGGAAATGAAACTATTCTAGTAATATGATAACATTGTAAAGGATTTTAAATTATTGGTTTATTTCAAAAGAGTTACCTTTCTTGAAAATTCTACATGGTCTTTGAAGACAACCGGTTGCCTGTCATGGACTTCGAAATTTGATTTTAAGGATATTTTGGTCCTTAACTTGTCCATAAAGTTATCAAGTTTTGCATTAATCTCCCGATGAAGTGCCATAATATTGAACTTCAAGTCTGATTGTTGGGAGATTATTCAATCCTATCGCGATCGTATATCCACCAGGAGGTTACTTAACTCCTTCAATCCGACATTGCGGTCCTCATGTTAATAAAGCCACATTAATTACGGAATACTATTTGAAACAAATTAAAAACTATAAATGAAATTAATGCAAAACATATGAAAACTACAAAAACATATGTCAGAATTTAGTAACCTTTTTTGGGACTAATTTGGTCTTTTTTTTAGACATTGCTATCTAGGCAACTCCTGGAATTGACGTAGTAGGTACATTGAACTTCTTTGATTTCGTAACAGGGGGGTCAACGAAATCATTGTCAACATCGTGTGTTACAGAAAGTCTATCACTACCAAGGAAACTAGATAGGTATGATGCCCCTCTCTCATCCTCATCCGATTGCATGCCATTAACTTCCATCTATATTATACATATAAAAATTTAATTTTGCAACAGAAAGATTATATGATCTAGACAACGATCATTAAACAAATAACATAGCAAATCTATGATAGATAATAATTTATGTCTGATAAATCAAAGTTAAGTTTCTCCAATTGAGACGTCATTACACGCGCTAAAGTATTAGTCAAATTCAAGACACGAGGCCATGTGCAATGTAATCTGGTGCATATTTTTCCATCTATTGAATGGACAAATTTATAAATCCACATTTAGTCTGTACATGAATATGTCTTTAATACCATTATCATATGCACGCTTCGTTAAATAAATCTTCAAATAACTGAATGTATTGTAAAAAAGTTCATTGCCCCATGCATATGTATTGGTGAGAACTGGTTCAACCTGACTAAATGTGGTATCTGTTACCTGTTTTTTATATGGCGTGGTGAATATGTATGACGTAATGAGATATAAAATTCCAATTTTGACAACATCTTCATGTTTTAAGTTGGAGTGCATGTTTTTAAAAATTTGTTCAACGTCTTTGTTATAAACACTTTTTAACTTGTCAAAATAGCTCTGCCTAAACATTGATTTAGCAATGTGAATCTTAGGTACGACATCAGGACCAGTACATTTCAAAAATGTAACTATACAGAACTCTTCGATTGAAAATCTTAGTAATCTGCCAAAGATATTGAACCACATTTCTTGCTGATTTGGCTGCCTCAAGTCCATTAACAACATCTTGTGTATGAATTGATGTTGAAGATGAATTTCATTTACATTAATAAATTGTCCAAAACAAGTAGTACCAAATAGCCATTTTTCTACATTATTCATCTTATGATTGAGAGAGACGATCACATCGTGAGGTGCTGACACCATCACTCTATCTCCAATTCTGTCATTAGGATTTATATAGAAATCTTCATCTTGAAAATTACAAATGAACATTAAATTCAATCATCCACTACATTTCATAATAAAATGTAACATAACTGTCAAATATATATCATTTGTATCAGAAATAGTTATAACAACCACAAACAGATATCATGATCCATTCAATTTCAACAATTGTAACAATCTTTGTTACAAAAATTGAAGTGTAACAAATAATAACAGTTTTAATATAAAACAAATCATGATATATTCAATTGTATCATCTGTATCAATCAATAATACATATTATCAATAGGGCATTACGAATCAAAATATCGTATTAAACATCGATGTTAGAAATATAATATTTAAACATCAATGTACCAATAACAACTTGTATCATTTCTATCATTCATTGTTACATAATACCAATTGTGTCACATGTGTTGCATAATAACATCATATTAACTTCAGTGTTACAAAACATCATATAAAAATCAGTGTTACAAAACAGTGTATTTGTAACATCCTTATAAGCCAGTGTTACATAATAACCAATTTTGTAACATGTGTTACAAAATAACTAATTTTGTAAGATGTGTTACATAATTACAAATTTCTATGTAACATAATTTGTAGTATGTTGTAACAATTTAATTACGAACATTTACATATAAAAAATAGTTGGATGAATCAAAACATCATATTAATATTAGAGTTACATAATAGTGATTGTAACGTGTAGCAGTCAGTATTACATAATAAGTAAAATTTTACAAACAAAATCATTTGAACAAAACTACATAAACAATAACTTTGATTGCAAGAACATACATTTTGTATGGTTCAAAATATCTGTGGAATGTATGTTTTCCGTTTGAGATTTTTCTTGGATTTCTTACTGGTATCTATTTTGCATGCCTTTATTTTTGTCGTCTCTTTCATTTTGGGTGAATTTGTTGGTGTAGAAAATGTTAATTCGTCGGTGACTGGAAGTGTTTGACTCCGGTATGATTTCTTCTACAGGCGACACTGTCTTCAACCTAGTTAGCCTACGAATTGGAGTGTCCATTGTTCAACTGAGACCAAAAACAGTGAGAATGCACTGCGATTTCGTGATTTTGGGACAAGATTTGCGTGACTTGGAAGATTTGTTGTGTTCTTAAATGTGGATATTTCGACTGATTTTGGAGTTTTAACTTTTTAGGACGCGATTTTCTAGGACAGTTATATAAACAGTTGTATATAATTATTTTCTTTTGAATTTAATCTTTTATTTTATTAATTAATATAATATTATAGATACAATATTTTAAAAATAAACTAGTTAAGTTTATAATGTTATGAAAGATAATGTGAAGTAGTGTATATAATTTCCACTTAGAGTTGACTAGCATGTCTCAAATATTATTATTGGCAATTCCAACCCTATTCATCACATCTTTTACAAGAGTGGTATTCAGAGGCAATTATGATATGAAAATTTTAGTGGTTTCGATGAATTTTTAATTTTAAGGACAGACTTGATTAGTAGAATTAGATAGAATTGATTGGTAAGTAGCATTTAATAAAATTGAATAGTAATTTAAACAAGATTTTAATTTTATATTTTAAAAACTAAGAATGACATTAGTCTAAAAAAGATAAAAGATCAAATGTTATAGAGTTGAACTAGGGTTAAATTAATTGATGGTAAAAAAATTAAATAAATAATAAAATTTCTTCTTTTCTAAAAATTAAAGAGCCAACTTTGTTTTATTTTTGTACTGCAAGATTTAATTTTTTTTTTATATTAAAAATCAAGGGAACGTTCTACCTACTAATCTTTAATTTAGAGTAGCTATTATAATGGTCTAAATCTATTAAAATCTTTTAAAATCCTTATACCCATATTCAAACATATTCCAATAAAAGTTTTAATATATCTAGACCATTAGATTAGCTTAAATTAAATATCGTAATTATTTGTAGATAGAACGGTTTTCAAAAAATAATATAAGTATATCTCTATAAACTCAATTCTTTTATTTATGGCCTCCAAAATCGCCTGAAGTTATGTATTGATACAAATGTTTAAAAAGTAAGCAAGAATAAATTCTTAATAATAAATTATTTTAAAAACTTAGGGTTCGTTCTCTTTACTATTTTCAAGCTGTTTTTAGTTTTCAATTTTTTAAAATACCCAAATCTTGTTTACTATGTTGTTTTTGAAAATTCATTTTCAAAAACAAATTTCAATTTATAACACAAAACTCAAAACACATATTTGACGTTTTTTAGTATTTTCAGTGAAAACACACTCAAAACAAGAAAAATAAAATTTATTTAAATAAATATTTATATAAACATTAATTCTAAAAAAATAAAAAAATAAAAAATTCTAAAAAATAAATTCTAAATTTTTAAAAATTAAAAATTCTAAAAAAATAAAAATTCTAAATAAAATAAAATTATCAAAAATAAAAATAAAATTATAAAAAAATTAAAATTCAAAAAAAAAATTAAAATTCTATAAAAATGAAAATACTAAATACTAAAAAAATAATTCAAGCCCTTATTGGTTATTTAAATAAAAAAAATTATAAAAATCAATTTAAATGAAAATAGATTAAAATTCTCAGTCCATGTCACTATTTTTTATTTTTTTATTTCATATTTTGTTAATTTATTATTTGTTTATATTTTATTTTTGTAAAAAAAATATTGTAAGAACCACTTACTTTAAAATTTATATATTATTTTATCATATATTAGCATAAAATTGTTCTATTTTATTGAATAATTAAATTCATTGAATAAAATAATATAAAATAATTTTTCAAAATTCCAAACATAACGTGTCTTTCTGTTTTCTATTTTTCAAAAATAGTTTTTCAAAATGACAAATCAAACGCGTTTTCAGCAATCTTTAAACACTCTCAAAATAGAAATGAAACGCAAAGATAACATACCCTTAAAATTTAGTTTTCGCTCTCTCTCACTATCTCAGTCATTGATAAATTTTCTCTCTCTATATATGTATATATAATATAAGTGTTAGGTCATCTAATTACATAACACTTGTGCTAATATCTATTTGAGAACTCTTAATCAGACCTCTAAAAATAAAATTTTGGGATAATTATGCCAAATATCTCGTTTTCTTCTAAAAGTTAAAAAATATTCTCTATTTTATTTTATTTTTACCTTCTACCTAAATAACACTTTTTTTTAAAAAAATACTTTATTTTCTATTGTATAAACATTTTAAACAATATTTATTTACCATTCTAAACTCAAACCCTAACACCATAGACCATTACCACCACTTCCTTTGCCACCAACCACCATTGCAATAATATCATGATAGCACCAACCCGGCCATCGCGATGAACTGTCAACTTTGTCACCCAGATCTGTGTGATACCACTGGGATTTCATAGATCTGTCCAATGCTAGCCGCTACCTCAACTATTTTTCTTCTTCGAGATCTAAAATATAGACTTGCATGGAGTCGAGATATGGAGTTCGTAACTGGCTGAGTGTTGGCGTAAGGATCTGATGATGATGTTAGTTATGGTGTTGGATATTTAAATGGCGTTGAAGATTATTCGGTGGTGGCGATGGTGGGAGAGTATGACGATGAAAAGGCGATGGCAGTATTTTGAAAGTGGCTGTCTCAAAATGGACGTGTGAGTGGTGGTCACCAGCATTAGCTTGGTTACTGTCAGTAGTGGTGGTCGCACAGCTCTGTGTGATGTTAGTGGTGGTAAAACGATGGTGGTAGGGTTTGAGACAAAATTGACAAGGTAACACGTATGTTACTTTACAAGTAACGATTTTTGTTAATTTAATTGAAACTGGATAGATTATGGCGTTGGCGAATAAGGCAGAATAGTTGGAGGTAATGATTTTCGAGATGGTGGTGTTTTGTGGATAGTGTTGGTTTGAATAAAAAGTAAAAGTAACATAGATAAAATATGATATACAACTTGTTACCCGTGTAAAACATGGAGCTTTTAAATAAAATTAACATAGTGTAACATAATGTGTTACACGTGTAAAACGTTGACGTAAGGTAACATACGTGTAAAATGTTGACTTTTTAATATAAAGTAACATAAGGTAACATAATATGTTACTCATGTAATTCATTGATTATTTAATAGAAAGTAACATGTAGTAACACAACATCTTACCTGTGCAAAACAATGATTTTTATTAAAAAGTAACATATGGTAACATAATATGTTTCCCACGTGTGACCCGTGTAAAATATTGAATTTTTAATTAAAAAAATAACAGAATGCGTGGACCACAAATCCTAGCTGGATCCACAGTCAACACTGAAATGTTCTTTTATCCAGCTATGAAATTCGTGCACACTTTAACACCAAGATTGTCAGTTAGCATAGGCGACCGAGAAGGTAGCCATATGCACTCCGATGTTCAAATTAGAATTTACACTTTTTGCCGGACTGATAGACTTTAAGAGAAAACTAATATCAAAGCCAAGTTTTAGAATACTTACTTTCATTCTTGTTCTTTTTCTTCTTATATACCTCTGAAATTCAATTGATTTTAGTCAGATTTCTGAGTGAATGATTGGCTCATGTCCCATCAACCTATCAGCGTCACTGTTCTCTTTTGCATCTGATTTTAGATTTGTAGATAGCAGCCTTATCTTTTCTTACACTCTTCTTTTATGTCAGGCTAACAATGATGTTTTTACTTATGGCTTATCAATCTATCGAGGTGGTTCGGCTATCGTGGAGTTTCTGGACTGTCTTTTATAAAAATAGTTCGGACATTTCTTAAAAGCGTCTCCTACGCGTCGCCAAGTGCATCTACTTTGAGGCTACATCAGCGTATAGGGCTTACTTGTTACATGCCACGTGGATGTATTTTTAGGAGGCGTAACATTCAGTCCCCTAAGCCCTGGACTTTATTATTTATGTGAGGCTAAGGGCTTATTAAGATGTAGTTTGGATTACCGGACCAAATTTGGCAATTGTTATATTTGCAGTATCGATATTGACTGACCCTACAGGAGAGATCAGAAGCTTGGGGACTTGGGGTTAATATTTTGAATTTGTTAAGAAATGATGATTGTGGTGTGTATTGGTGGGTTGAAAGGGGGTTGGTCGTTCCATATTACCTGGCTAGTGGAAAGTCCAGTAATGAAGACGTGGAAAAATGTGAGGGCAATGATGATTGTGGTAGCATTAAATGAGCCTGCGGTTAATTTTTACACCACACGTGCGTGTAATACATTTGCGGACCAAGGCCGTTGGATGTATTTACGTGTTTGATACTCTTCCTGTTAACGGTCAGATGGAAGGGTGGAACACTTAGGGTGGTTGGTTAATGAGATGAGCGTTGGAGGTAAGAAAGGGCTGTTTATAAAAGCCTCAATACTTCCAAATTTTTCTTTTCCCTGCTTTGAAATTCAAATTTGTCTAGAAAGAGAGGATTCTTTTCAAGCCTTTTCTCAAAAAGCCAACGAAATGGTATATCTTCATTCAAAGTTACGCATTCCAGTTTTGATCTTGTCTTATCGTTAGTGCAAATGATTCTTCTTGCTGTGACGACGGAGCTTCAACCCAGGAATTTTGTTGATTTTGAAGGTACATTTCTTGCCTCATATTGACATTGCGCTTGGCTACCCAGTTTTGTGTGTTTTACTCCTTTCATTCAAAATATTGCATATTTGTATCATAGTTACTTGATGGATTGTGGTGATAGTAATTTGGAGGAGGTTGGGGGGACTGTTTCGGGAGAGATAGTGGTTAGGGTTGAACCTGTTAGGGCTATCTGTTCTGTTTCCAAAATAGCTTTTAACGCCAATTATTTTAAAATGCTTAGGAGAAAACGACTTGAAAAATTGCATGGAGTAATAAATTTAAGTGATTCTGACAACGAAGCAGAAGGGATTCCCTTAATGATGGCAAACTTAATAGTAGAAGAGACTGCTGACCTGTAGAGACAGAGTTAGGAGAGCGCGAGGCAAAGGAAAGGCAAAGGGATAGCTGGTCCCTCTGGAGTAATAGAGTCTGGTGATGATGGAGAATCCATTAGTCCTAGGACTCATACGGTAAATATGGGGTTGGACCCCAATGAGATGGATTTAGTAGAGGGTTGGATAGAGTACGTTAGGGATTTATCAAGAGGACACGAGGATCCTGACTCCGATCCTGGGAGTTGGGCATGTAATCAATACCATTATGATTTGAGCCTTGCAGACTTTACCAAACTTAGGGACATTTATAAGGTGCCTGGGGGAGAGGGGGGTTAGATTAATATTTCCTAGCAAAGTAGATATACCATGATGTCCGCCCGAGGGGCATGTGGCTATTATGAGCGATGCCTTCGCTTGTGGGATGAGGCTGCCACTTCACCCTATCTTTAGAGCTATCCTTAGTTCTTATAATGTATGCCCTTACCAAGTTTCTCCTAATTTCTGGACCCAAGCTGTAGGCACTTGGCTTATTTTGCAGGAAGTCAGTCCGGACTATCCCATACCTCTCTATGTTTTCCATACCTTGTTTAAATTGAACAAATGTGCAAAGAGAGATGGGGAACCAGCAGCAGGGGTTAAAGATTGGTATTATTTTACCCTAAAGGAGACTTATGGCCATGTCATCACCGGACATCCTTCGTCTATTAAATATTGGAGGAACCAGTAGTTATGGGCTGCTGGGGACTGGTAGTGTTTCCCTTCTGATCCGATCCCTGAGATCACAGTGCCCTGGACTCTTTTACATCGGCGTGAGTCTTAGTTTAATTTTATGTCCCAATGTGGTGGACTGCATACAGGTTCTCTTTCTTCGTATATAAATTTTGTATGGAATTCTCATTAGATTTATCTTTATGTATGGGATGTGTCAACGTTCTTTTTGACTAAGAAGGACTTGGCTGTGATTGGCAGGTTGTATTCCTATAAAGGGGATTTTTAAGGAGTTATTAGCTCAGACTACCTTTTTGTGAAACACAATTTGATGAAGAAGCAAGGTAATCATTATTGTGTATGATGGGCCTCGTTTATTTATTTTCTACATTTGGAGCCGTTAATGAACTATCGTGGGTGTTTTAGGGTCAAGCACATTGCCCAAGATTGGGTTAGCCGGTCTAGCTGCCAAGAGGATCCCTCCGGTGGTAAAAAAGAAGTCTTTGGATAATGATCAAAAGAAGATTCTTGCCGGTCTGAGCCTAAGGGACGGAGAGAAAAATCAAGATGTTCCGCCTACCCCCGTTGATCCGAGGCAAACCATTTTGGCTCCTACTGCATCACCGTAAGGTCTGAGAATTATGGCGCAGAAACAAGAAGTGGGGGTTAAGAGGGTCGAGACAAACAAGAAAAATGGGGAGTCTCCTAGAAAGTGCATGTGGATGAAGACAAGGATGTGGAAATATTAGAGGAGCCAGCGCTTACAAAGAAGGCCAAGAAACCTCGGACTGCCTATGAGGTTCATGAAAGAGAGAGGGATGACAAGGAAGTGGAGCCTCGCAGTTTTGAAGGGCCGGGCTGCGATCATTCAGCCCATGTTAGGGAATTCTTTGAGGAGGGACCTTCTGACATCAGCCACGAGGTTTATGATATGATTCATCCATATCTTCAATGGGTGCTTACCACAGTTGACTCGTTTTGGACCCGTAGTTGGGCCGATTATTCTGACAAGTCGTCTACCGGGGTTAAATTGAGTGTTGTCAAGTCTCTCGTTGCCTGGTCATTGGTTCTGATTGAGGAGGTAGAATCCAGTGTTCATGACCTGGAGTTAAACAAAGTGAGTGTGGATACTGCCCTTCGAAACATTGAGAACGTAATCAAGGATCGGGGCCATCTCCAAGAACGGGCCACTTGGTTACAGGGGGCTCTCCATGAGTAAAAAAAAAGAAATAAGACTGTTGATTGAGGAGAAGGATAAGCTTAAGGCGGACTTATCGACTACTGAATATGATGTGGCTGAATTTTCAAAGAGGTCTGACTTAGCCAACCAGGCACATAAAATAATGGTGAAAGCTTTAGAAGAGGCTAATGTTCAAAGGGTGAGCCTGTTTGAGAGGATTACTCAGCTTGAGGAGGTTAACGCTCAAAGAGAGGGATTGTTGGACAAGATTGGTCAACTAGAAGAGTTTGCCGAAACTCTGAGAAGTGAGAATCTTAGTCTCAAGGCAAACACAGAGAAAGCAGTGAAGGCAGGAGTGGAAGATTTCAAGAGCCAGTTCGAGTTCAGCTCGGACTATGAGAACCTCTAAGCCTTCTTCGTTAACTATGGGGCCCGACAGGTGCTGACTGAAGTAAAGGAGCTGCATCCTAACTTAGACTTATCCACTATCGAGATGGACTACCCAACTCCCAAAGAGGTTGAAGACGGTGTTGGCCAGCCTCCCGCTGACGGGGCTGAGGGTCCTGCGGACCAACCCTTGCTGGTGATGCTTAGAACAAGATTTTAGCATTGGTTTCTCAATTTTTGTTGTGTCAAATTTTGAATGGAACATTACTTTTAATTGGTTTATTCTTGTCGTGTGAATCCATTGAGAACTTTGTGTTTTACGTCAATCATAGGTAATCATTTTTTAGCCGTATTGACGATGCAGTATTTTTACGAAGTTCAAAGAGTTGCATTCATATTTAAAGAATCATCTTTTCAATGCATTGATGGTGGCCTTTTCATTATCCAAGATAGTGACGGTTTGCATTCCTTTTTGAGTAACGTGTTTTTTTAATGCTGGCTTGCCGCTTGGTGTACCCCAAGCAGCTCAGAACCTGGATTCTATATAAATCAACAGAAACCTTTGTATTTAGCTTTATTCTGTTTTTAGCATTCTACTTTACGAACTGTTCTACTCCAGTTTTGACCTTGCTTCTTCTCTGACAATTCATGTGATTTTGAGTTGCAAGATTAAAGCTGGATAGGACAGTTCGTGAAGATAGTGGGCTAATTTTGAATTAAGATCCTTCAAAGTATTTCACATTTGGTTTCAGAATGAATGGCGAATTTCAAGATGATGCTGGGTAATCAACAGCATAAGTCTGATTTCACCACGATAAGCTATTGTGGTGAAGTCAGATTTATGTTGCTGATGACCTAGCGAATGCTGCAAGAGGTGGAGCATGGATGAAATTAGTGAGGATTAAAAAAGAGTTAGCCAGTCTAGGTGTCCTATTTTGTGCCAACCTTTGAAGAGGCAATAGGGCAATAAGATTTTTCTTTTTCTTTCTCTTTAATTGATATGTACTCTTTTTTTTTATTACATCCAATAAAGGAGAAGTTTAATCACATTGTTCATTTCAATGTTTGACGGTGTATTTCTACTGAATTTTCTATTATGCCATTTGACATAAATTGTAGTTTACGAATAAATCTTAGGATCAATAATTCTTATATGTCTCATTTATGATGAGGTATCTCATGTGAGGCGTGTCGGGAGTTGGAATTTGGTGGGGTGGGGTGGGGTGGGGTGGGGTGGGGTGGGGGGTTAAATGAAGAGGTAAACTCATGCTGTAAGTTCAAAAGGACAATTAAACCGAACCCTCTTGCTTCATAGACGTAAAATTTATACAACTAATAGAAGATTATATGGCTAGCACTCAGGAGTTTACTGATAATATCTGCGGAGGTGCTCCGTGTTCCATGGGTGCAGTAATCATTTCTAACAAGTAAGTCCTCGAGACTGCTTCGCTTATAACATTGTAAGGACCTTCCCAATTAGGGCCTAAAGTCCCCACGCCGGACTCCTGTGTAGCAATGGATACTTTCCTCAGGACCCAGTCACCTATTTGGAATGAGCGGGCCTTTACCCTTTTACTGTAATAACGAGTCATTTTTTGTTGGTAGCGCCTTAGTTTTACTTACGCATCGTCTCTCCGCTTTTGGAGAAGGTCCAACTCTGCTTTTCGAGAATTTTCATTGGAAACTTCATCAAAATGGATTTGCCTGTGGGAAGGCACCCTGATTTTTACCGGACAAGCTGCTTCAGCACCATACTCCATAGAGAATGGGGTTTCACCGGTGGTTGTTCGGACGGTGGTGCGTATTGCTCATAACACCTGAGGTAGTTCATCTACCCACACCCCTTTTGCCGATTCCAACTTCTTTTTCAAAGTATGTTTTATGGACTTATTCACGGCCTCCACCTGACCATTAGTTTGGGGATGGTGTGGGGACAAAAATTGATGCCTTATCCCTAGATCGCTGCACATTTCTTCCATTTAGCAATTTCTGAATTGTTTTGCGTTGTCTGAAACAAGTAAGCGGGGCACACCAAATCGGCAAATGATATTTTTCCATATAAATTTGAAAGTATTGGCTTCTGTAATTTTCATCATAGGTTCAGCCTCTACCTATTTAGTAAAATAATCGATAGCCACAGTCGCATAACAGTGATTACCTCACCCCTAGGGCATGGGTCTGATTATATCAATCTCCCATTTATCAAGAAGCCAATGGCTGGATACAACTTGCAATTCTTGTGGAGGCTATTTGTGCATGTAGGCGAAGCGCTGGCATTTGTCACATTTGCGTATAAAATTCCAATGCATTCTTTTTCAGATTAGGCCAATAATACCCTTGTCTAAGGATCTTATGAGCCAACGAATTCGCTCCGGAGTGATTGTCGCATGTCCCTTCATGGATTTCTTTTATGATGTAGACTGCTTCATCAGGCCCAACACATCTGAGAAGGGATGAAGAATATCCTATTTTGTAGAGCACCCCTTCTTGTACGACAAATCGCCTCGATAATTTTTGGACCTTCCGTGCTTCGTCTTTATCCTCGGGCAGGATATGCCCTATTAGATATAAGAAGATGGGCCTCATCCATGAATCTCTTTCCTCGATAAAGAACATGGTATCATCTTGTTCAGTAGTAAGCTTGGGAAGGAACTCAATTTGGACACATTCGAGGAGATCGGAGTCCTTGCTGCTAGCCAGTTTGGATAGTGTATCAGCACTGTGATTATCAGTTTGGGAGATTTGGATTAATTTGAAGGCTTCAAAATGTGGTATAAGGTCTCGGAACCTTTGAAGATAAGATGCCATATTCTTGTCTCTTGCTTTGAAATCGTCGTTTACCTAGCTGACAATTAGCTGGGAGTCGCTGTGTGCAGCTATAGTCTGGACTTGTAATGCTTTCGCTAATCTCGTACCAACTAGGAGAGCCTCGTATTTTGCAGCATTGTTGGAAGCTTTGAACCCAAAGCACAATGCACTGTGTAATTTGTGGCCTTTCGGACTGATCAGCATTATGCCTTCGGATGGTGGGAAAATTTGGCTACAAAATCAGCTAAAGCCTGACCTTTGATAGCATTTTGGGACTGGTACTGAATTTCAAACTGGCCTAACTCTATTGCCCACTTCATCAATCTCACAGAAGCATCAGTTTTCTGTAATACCTGTTTCATAGGGAACATGGTCAGCACACATATGGTGTGTGATTGGAAATAATTCCGGAGCTTCCTAGAGGATACGATCAAGGCCAAAGCTAGTTTTTCCATAGCTGGATAGCGTCTTTCAGCATCCAGAAGGATTTTGCTTACATAATAGACGGGGCGCTGGAAGCCGTCATCTTCTCTGATTAGGACCGCACTGACAGCTTTTTCTGAAACGGCTAGATACAGCATTAGAGTTTCTTGTTCGATGGCTTAGACAGGAGTGGTGCTTTTCCCAAGTATAGTTTTAAGGCATGAAAAGCATCCTCGCATTCGGGTGTCCATTCAAATCTTTTCTTCCCCTTCAGGGCTTTGAAGAAGGGTAGGCACCTATCAGTTGACTTTAAGATAAAGCGGCTCAGAGCGGCTACTCTGCCCGTCAAACTTTGCATCCGCTTTGGGGTCCGAGGAGGGTTCATCTCAATTAACGTCCTAATCTTTTTGGGGCCTCTATACCTCTTTGGTTCACCATAAAATACAAACATTTTCCAGAGGATACTCCGAAAGCACATTTAAAGGGGTTTAGTTTCATTTTGTACTTTCTGAGTACATCAAACGTTTCTTTCAGATGATCAATGTGGTTAGCTTTTATCAAGCTTTTAACCAACATATCGTCCACATAAACTTTCATAGTTTTGCCCAGCAGTTCTGCGAACATTTTGTTTACCAGCTTCTGGTACGTGGCTCCGACGTTCTTCAAATCAAATGACATTACTTTGTAACAGTACAAGCCTCTATAAAACTAAGCACTTCATCCGGTGGATACATGGGAATTTGGTTGTATCCTGAATATGCATCTATAAAACTAAGCACTTCATGACCGGCCGTTGCATCCACCAACTAGTCTATGCGGGGAAGAGGAAAACTGTCTTTAGGGCTAGCTTGGTTAACGTTGGAGAAGTCTATGCATACCCTCATTTTCCCGTTGGGCTTTGGCACCAGCACCGGATTGGAAACCCATTTTGGGTAACGGGATTCTTTTATGAAGCCATTTTTCAACAGCTTGGATACTTCCTCCTCCAGCGCAGCATATTTTTGAGGGCTCATAGGTCGACGTTTCTGTCTGCACCCCCGGATGGTTTGCTTCTATTTGTAGTTTGTGGCACGAGATATTAGGGTCAATCCCCACCATGTCTCCATGTTTCTATGCGAACACGTCCAGATTTTTGGATAAGAACCGCTTTAGTCGGTCTCTGAAGTCATCCGGAGATTCACTCCCCAATTGTAGCTCTTTAGTTAAAATCTCTGAAATGCTTCCCTGTCACAAATAAAAATTTAAATTATGCTCAAACTTGTGACAATTATTTTTCTTGTGACAAACTAGTGACAAAGTTATTTTTCTTTTTATGTTGTAACGATAAAATTAAAGTTTGAATTTTAATTAATATGATTACTTAATAATAATAAAATAATTTTAATTAGCACATTTATTAATAATTATGAGCTTAAATTTTAGTTATTTTATAATAGTTCATAAAATATACAAAATAATTTAGTATATTATCAATTTGTTAGTTTCTTTTAATTTTTTATAAAAAAAATTAAAATATCGAACCCATTTTTACTTTTTACAAATGTTAGGAATCGAATTGTAAATTTTTTTAATTAAAACTAAAGGTATTTTTGTCTTTTTCATCAAATAAGGACTAATTGCACACCAAAATATATAGGTTAGGGACTGTTGAACCAAAAAACAAAAGTTAGGGATCATTTCCACACTAAGGTAAAGGTTAGGGACCATTTGCGCCAATTGAAAGAAAGAAAAGAAATGTAACTTGACAATTTTACCCCTACTAATAAAGACAAAAAAAAAATGAGAGGGACCATTTGCGCACCTAAATAGATAGGTTTTTAACGGAATCCGTCAAAAATGACCAATTGTGCACCTAAATGGATTGGTTAGGGACCACTTCACCAAAAATGAAAGGTTATGGACCATTTGCGCACTAATGTCATACGTTATGGACCATTTGCGCCAATTTTCCTATATTATTTTCGAATTGAGTAAGTTGAGAGTGTTGTGAATTTGTGATGAATTTGGAAGTGTATGGAAGTATTTATAGTAAAAAACAAATGTTGAAAAATAAATAAATAAATAAATTTCAGAGACCAAAAAAGTCACTTTTGTGACTGTTACATTGGCCACAAACGGTCATAGGTCATAATATGACTGTTTGGGACCTAGTTTTTTTAAAAAGCTAGGGTTTCGCCCACTAGTCAGCCCTTGGACCGGGCCACGAGCCAGTCCAATGGGCCAACTTGTCTTTTTCAAGGGCCGAGTCGACCCTTAAAAGCGAACATCGGCTCAACCCGGGCCCACACTGGGCCGAGCTTTTACGGGCCGAGCCACCGGACCCACTAGCACCTCGGCCCATTTACTATCTCTAGCCAATGCCAAGTCGATGTAGAAAAGTGATTGTCTCATTTGTTTATTAGGGTCGTTGGATTTCAATTAAAATTTTGATGAAAAATTAAAGTCAAAGGCAATAATTAATTTTAACCACACATTTAATAGGACTCACAACTTTTTATAACTTTTCAACCACACATTTAATCAATTTTACACATCCTTAATATTTCTTCTTTTCCCCATGGCCATGATAGATTAATATTTGGATTAGTATGCAGTTTACTCACAATGAATTTCATGATAAATAATTATATCATTTACTGCATGAAAAATATAAAGCATAAATATAGGGCTGTATTGGGAATTTGAAAAAGAAAAAAAAATGGATAACCTATAAATAAGTTATGGTTTGAAACTTTTTCCCTAGTGTTACTAAATTTGTACATCGTTTTGAATGGTACTGTACATTATATTGATAAATTTCAATTTCTTTGTTCTTTATATTGTCAATTAATGTTCGAGATGCCCTACAAGATTTTTACTACTTTTTTTAATTATTTTATTGTATCAAGTAATATTCAATCCCACTAGTAGTTTGTTAATACGTTGGACTCACCATGATTGAATATGGAACTTCTACTCAATCATAGTCAGGAATTACGATATAATTGTATGATGCATTATAACTTGTATTTCATTTTAGAAAGTAAGGATATGTTCTCTTTGTCATTTTCAATTTATTTTTCGTTTTGTGTTTTTAAAAATAGTGAAAACGCGTTCTCTTTGCCATTTTTCAAAATATATTTTTCAAAACACTAAAAAAATTTACAAATGAAATAGAAAACAAGGATTTTATAATTTTGAGTGTTTTGTTAACAAAACACGGAAATGGCCAAAACGGTCAAAACGAGCATTTTGGCCGTTTAGATCACCGTTTCGATTCCTGGTTCTGCCTTCTTTTTTTTTTTTTTTTTTTTACGCTGGGCAAACAATTGATAATTTAAGCATTTCCCGCTTTTTTAGATAAAACACGGCTCATTACCCAAATGGTCAAGCGCACGAATTTGATTGTGGAGGTCCAAGGTTCAATTCTTAGCTTATTTCCTTCTTTTATTGAATTGTGTTTAAATGTTTTTAATGGTTTTTAAATGTTTTTAATTCCATAATTAAATGTTTTTAATTGTGTTTAAATATTTTGCATTGTTTTTAAGTGTTTTAAATTCTTTTATTAAATGGTTTTAATTCTTTTCAAATGTTTTTAATTGTATTTAAATGTTTTTAATTCCATAATTAAATATTTTTAATCGTTTTTAAATATTTTTAATTGTGTTTAAATATTTTTTATTGTTTTTAAATGTTTTAATTCCATAATTAAATATTTTTAATTGTTTTTAAATGTTTTAAATGTTTTTATTTCTATAAATTAATATTTTTAATTGTGTTTAAATGTTTTTAATTCTAAGTTTAAATTGTTTTTAATTCCAAATCCAAATTTCTAAAAAATTTCAAGTAAACACGTTTTCGAATTTTCTGTTTTCAGAAACAATTTTCTAAAATTCCTAAAAAAAACACATTTTCAAAAATCTCAAAACAAACACTCAAAACACAAAACACAAAATAAATTCAAAACTCAAAACTCAAACGCAAAGAGAACACACTTTAAATTGTTCCGTCTTTTTAATTTTGTGGACATATCAGGCGACAATATAAAAAGAACCGACCCAGATATGATAGCTAAAAGTGAAAAGTAAATATAAATCAATACATGAGCGCCAGGATTCGAACCTGCACGGGCAGAGCCCACATGATTTCTAATTATGCCCGATAACCACTCCAGCACGCCCACCATATGCTTATTTCACTGCTGTATTTATTATAAGAACATAGTAATTAAATACTTATAATTTTAACACATTTAACACGTACTAGTGAAGCGCATGAGCAAGACAAGTGTTATATTTTAATTTCGTATTTAGTAGTGTGATCATAATTAGTGAGTTTCTTAATTATTTTTCACTAGCGAAAGACCAAGTAAAATATATATTATAACTTATTAAAAAAAATACGTATTATTTAACAATGAACGGTATAATTTCTATTGATCTCTGACAAGAAAGTTCTGTATTTTTAGATTATGTGATGAATAGTGTGTTGTTCGCTAATGGTATTGATTATTACAATTCCTATAATTGAATACTTTAATTATGATCTCAAAAGATTATCCTGTTGTTTTAAAGTTTAAACTTATTGTATATTTATCTTCAATATAATTTGACTATGAAAATTTTTTCGATCTTTCAAATTAATTTTGTTCATTCTAATGTATCAAACATTTAAAAAAGTTCAAATCTCAATCTTAATTAATATCTTAATCCAATATATCAGTGCTTCAATAATAGTACTTCTCTTTATATACGATAATGGTGATCCGCTAAAGTAACAAATGGCAAATTTTTATGACTTTAAACTAAAAATTAATATTAAAAGAAAGAAATATCGATTCGATTTTATAAATTTATGCTTAGAATAAGTATTTATGTTCATATTCTGATTTCTTCATTAGAAATACAGTTTGCATCAGCTTCTCTGCTTTAATGAATTGTTAAACTTGCCTATAGTTGTTACAACAATGTGGATTTACAACCGAAAATCATTTTGGCAATTTGCATGAGATCCAAAAGGGCATTAGTTAAACTAAATACATGGCATCCCAGATGAAGCATTGTTTTGTGCTTGTGAGATTTCGTAATCATGGCTTGAAACTTTAATTTTTAATGTTAAACAAACTTACATTGACACGAGGGCATACTCATCTTAAATTTGCATATTTTTGGAAAGATTTTCTATGGGCTATTACATATTAGCGTAACACATGCTCTTAGATGATAAGATTGAAAGTAGTCAAAGAAAATATTTAAAATTTACAAGGCATTCTATGTGTATTTTCACATATATATATATATGCGCACATGAGTTGACTTCAGTGTGCATATATATATTTCATGTGTATTGTTGAAAGTTGGCATGAGAATTAGTTAGAAAACAAAAATTTTCTTTAATTCAATAAACTAAGATCTTTGATGAGCGTTCACGTATTTATTATAATTAAATACTAATAGATTAGTATTATACCTGAATCGATATACGATATTAAATCTTGATTCGATTCACGAATTTGCTGATTTTGATTCACGAACTTGGTCTTCCCAACGTTCAAGTCTTTTATGGTATTCTCCAAAAATAGATTACACCGACGTGTGAGTACTTTTTAATTGAATAAAAAACTAATTTCTAGACTGGTTTGATTCAGAAAACCAAAAAGATAAAATTCAAGTCAAACAAGACTTAAGAATGTTTCTCTCTTCTCTTTTCTTAATCATTCGAATGAATTTACATCACATGCAATGTGATCTAAATACGACAAGCATTCTGATTGCAAACAATGAAAAGTGTCCTGATTGCATCCAAGTCCAATTAATTTATGATTGATTTAGTTACACATGTAATCTCTGAACTTATATCACAATTACAATCAAATCTAAAACTTTCATAGTAATTGCGATTAGGGATGGCAAAAAAGTTCGTCGGCTCAACTCATAAAAGCTCGGGCTTTTCTAGGGCCGAGCTCCAAAAAAAAAGAGGACGGAGCTCGTTTTGGGCTCATGGACAGTGCCCACGAGTCGGCTCATGGCTCGTGCTAATGGTCATATTTTTATTTTTATTTTTAAAAAAATCAATTATTTTCCTATAAATACTCTATTCTAAACTCATTTTTTTCACACTTTAATCTTTCAATCTATTATATACTCAATTCAATTGAAGCATTTCCGATATTTTCTTTCTTTTTTTAAAAAAAAATATCAAAAAAAAAAAAGAATCAAGGCCGAGCCGAGCTCGTGGGTATCTTGGCTCGGCTCGTTCGGCCCACGACCACATTTTGGGGGTCTCCAGACGAGCCGAGCTTGTTTTGAATGGGCCGGGCCGAGCCTACTCGGTCCATTGCCATGCCTAACTGTGATTAAGCTGAAAACTTTAAAGAGCTACCACAAGGACCTGTCCGGACATATATTTTTCAAACTCCAATAATTAGATTATATCTAGTCGACCCTAGATCGCTCGATCTAATTATTAATTTTTTGTTTTTTTCATTAAAGGTAAGAGACTGCATTCTCGGAATATATAAAATTACAGAAGCTATAATACTTTCCTCTTACCTACCGTATATATAATTCATCCTTGGTCTTGGATCAAGGCTCTCAGTCGTTCAAGACGTCGATGCACCACCAAGTCAACTCGCAACTGGTCCAATGCAACTTAGATTTTCGAAAGTCTCATTTTGCTTAAAAGAAAGCATTTTCTCAATGAGCTATAGTATAAGAAATACTATAGCTTTTAGTGGGATTTTTACTAAACAAACATTTTTACCATATTCAATAACCAAGATAAAAATACAAAAAAAAAAAAAAAAAAAAATTAGTGTAAAAGAGCACACATTTAAAAATGGTCTTTTGTATTTTGACTAGTATCACTCCTGTGTGAGAGTTGGGCACAAGCCCGAATCAGGAAACACATAAGCTCTCAGGTACACCTTAGTGTATATTAGATGTTTAAGATATTAACACAATGATTTTATATATACAATAGTAATACTAAATTTCATACTAGTCAAAATACAAAAGACCATTTTTAAATGTGTGCTCTTTTACACTAAGGCCCCACCCCTGTGAGAGCCGGACACATGCTCGAATTAGACATTATATATATTCTCAGGTATACCTTTAATGTAAATATTATAAAAAGGAAAAAATTAAAGGAGGAAAAAATCAAGACTTTTAAAAAATAATAGTATTATATAAATAAAATAATAATAATAACAACACTAAATCACAAAATTGTCAGACACAAACCAATCTTCTAACGAGATAAATAATGTCACATTCTAAGAAAAATCCAAGGCACGCTAACTAAAAGTTACAATTATATCTATCATTCATTGAATTGTTAATTCACATACATGATTACCCTTTTTAAGAATGGAATATACCTTGTAATAATCGTGCTAAGCGTTGAGATTTCCTTTTGTATGTTTTTTTTTTTCGCTTGCAGTTTTGTATGCAGACCAATCAATTATCTAAACCTCTTAGCCCGCAGTTCTTTCTTACATATAAATAATCCTACATTAATTTCTTCATGGCGTCATTTTTCACTAACGTTAAATACAAGCCTCTAAACAAAACTTTGAGTACACCTATCATCGATAGCCATCTACATCACATCAAAAAAAGAGTAACAAAATGAAAGATATTAGGATTTAGTAATATCACTCTCATTTATAAAATTATTCAATCGTAAAATATGTGAGAAAAGCAAAAATTCAGCCTCAAGACTATTTATTCTTGTTGAAGTAATATCAAATAAATCATTATTTGATGCACACAAATTATGACACTAAACTTAAAAACACCACGAACGAACTACAAACTGCACTAATTAAAACGTACATTGTTAAAATTGATTCGAAAAGTGAAATCCATTCAACAAACTTCACCAAAATCTCAAATTCTAAAATTGTCCAAACCAAGGCACAATCCTCTCTAGAGATAAATTTATACCCCATTGCACTTCAATTTACAAAGAAAAACAAGCAAATGTTGCTCTATTCTCACAAAAAAATACAAAACAATTGAATTGTACGAAAGTTTATTCTATACAAATTAGTAAAGAAATATTATGCAAAAACACAAAGTTGAATGAACCGGAGACAATTTCATTGCAATTGTTTATAATCAAATAAGTTCAAGACAATGCAGCAAAAATATCAAATTTTCAACCATGCCCTACTCGATCTGGGTCAAAATTGATATCAGAGCCAAGTTCAAGCCATGGTCAATCAGGTGAGCCTCCTTCTTCAAGTCATAGGTCCTCTAAGTCGATAAGACGTTGAATTACTCTGGAGTCTCTGGAGCGTTGGTCAGCCAAGGGTAGAAGTACCAGATTGGTGGTCTCGTTGAGATTGAGTATTACGTCAAGCCAACCTATCGTCCCTATTCTCCTGAAGTAAGGTATCAAACTTCGTTTATCATGTCTTGGTCTAGAAACTGGTTCAATAGATCCCGTAGTATGCGTAGTTCAAGCAAAGATCCCTTCAATAATGATAATGATGATGAAATCGACAGTAGACAAGAAAGCATGAATGTTAGAGAAATACAAATAGTTGAAATTGAACAAAAACTTCAAAATTGGTCAATCCCAAAAGTTGATCATAAGACCATTTATCAAATAGGAACTTTTGATTTCAAAACTAATTATGCTATCAAAACTTGTGAACAATCTATATCAATCAATCAGAATTCAGATACAATAAAATTATTAACAAAGGAAACAATCTTAAATCATAGACAAAAATATAAATATCTTCATATCGGATTAGTTCAAATTGCTGTCTAACCTCTTTTTGGACTTGGATTAGACATTCTAGTTTGTATCACTCTTAGAGATAAGAGATGGTCGAAATTCCAAAAATCTCTTTTAGCAATAATTGATTCTAATCTTGAAAGTGGTCCAGCTTACTGTAACTGCTTTCCAAATTTCTCTTTAGATCTTTCAAATGATTCAATTATGAAATACTTAAGCCTTGATATACAAACAAAAAATTTAGATATGAATGTCAGATCAAAAGCCATATGTATCATCTATTGTATTTATTACAAAGTTATGAATACAAATATGAGTCCTAAAGCTCTCAGATCTTCCCCAAAAAAATGAAACTCTCTTAATCGAAATCAATCCTTTACAATCAAACGTTGCTATCCGAAGAAGATTAGCTTGGGATGAGGTCACTAGGAACCCTCTTTGGACGTTTGAAAATGAACAAACCCCAATGAGAGAAGTTCTAAGAACAAAACTTAGAGAAATCACCGAGTTGCCAGATGGAAGTGTACAAGTTCAATTTGCCCCTTCATCTTCAACAGCTCGCTCTTCCTTTTGCTCTTCTCAATCTGAACCTTTCCAAACCTTCAAACAAGCTGAAAAACAACCATCTGAAAAATTCAATGGTGTTGATTTTACTCTAAATATTCCAAAAACTCACTATTCTAAAGAAGATGATGGTTCAACCCATCATGGTTCTGAATCTCCTACTCATTCAGATATGAGATCTCATCAAAATCAATTAAATGTGATTTCCTCAGCAATAGATAGAAAACGAGAATTCAAAAAGAATAAAGATCCGAACGTTAGAGCTTTAGAAAAAATCTAAAATGATTAGTATCTTAAGAAGAAATGAATGAATTTTGGGAAGAATTTTACTCTTATCCGGAGGATATTTGTTTCTTTGAATGAGCTTATATCAAAACTTTTAAGCAAAAACCAACTATAAATACTTCCCAAGATAAATCCAAGCTTTGGAAAACTCTCTCGGGAAATACTTTTCAATCTATCCATCTTCCCTTAGAGGATATCATTATCCCAGAAGGAGATGTCAAAGTTCTTGCTTCTCCTCTCAAACAAATCTCTGATAAAGGAGAAAATGAGAGTCCAACAATCAAAGATATTAAAAATATCCAACAGCAAAACAACTATTCAAATATTCTCCTTCATTCAGTTGCCACTCAATTAAACCAAATAGATCAACCAATCAAACATGAACTGGTTGAACAAAAAAAAGATAAGGGCAAAAAAAAAAACTAGTGAAAAAACTGGCAGTAATATTTCCAAAACCCTTTTCAAACCAAATGAAAACAAAGTTCAATTTGGTTCAGGTCCCTCCGATGTCCTTAATGAAATTGTCAAACAACTTCGAAATAAAGAATCAACCAATAAAGTCAATGTTATTAATTCCATCGAAGAAATACAAGAACAATTTGAAATTAAAAATTAACAAACTGAAAAATCAAAATTTCAGAAAACCTAACCTTCCTAGTTTTTACCCGAGACCAACCTTTCCCGATATGCTTCATGAAAAGGCAAAGCCACCTTAAAAAACCTTTTCTGGAAATGAGGTTATAGCTTGGGATATTGATAGAATGACAGAACATCAAATTCTTCAAGCTATTGGCGAAATGTCTATGGCATCCAGTGCTTTTTCCGCAAGGAAAAACACTGACAAAGAAGCAGCTTCCAACATCATAAATGGTTTCAATGGGTAGCTAAAAAATTGGTGGTATAACTACCTTTCTCTTGCTGAACGGGAAAAGGTTTTAACTGCCTCAAAAATGAAGGAGACAACTAGAGATGGCAAACGGATCGGGCCGCCCGTCGGCCCCGGCGGCCTGGTCTGTGAAAAGACGGACCTGGGCCGACCCGGGCCCGTCGAACAACGAACCTAGTCCCAGACCGGGCCGTGAAACAAACCACGGGCCGAGCCAAGAAGTCCACGGATCGGCCCATGGACTGGGCCCATGGACCACAGACTTAGCCAGTGGTCCAAATGGGACCAAATTGGTCCCTAGCTATAAGTTGGGGACCAAAAATTGTAATTAAAAATTATATTTCCATTTTTTTTTTTAACTTTACAAAAAAAAAGTGATTTTCACGTGGGTCCGCAGACCGGCCCGTGGCTTGGCCCGTGTGGCCCGCGAACCATGGACCGGTTCGAGCCCTTGATTTTTATACGGGCCGAGCCTATCTCTTCATGGGCCGAGTCGGACCCTATATAGCACGGGTCGAGCCGGCCTGGCTAGGTCCATTGCCATCTCTAGAGACAACCATTTAAACCCAACCAAACAAGATGCGGTTTATACCCTTACCTGTCCAAAATTACAAGATTTTAGATGGTATAAAGACATCTTCTTTCAAAAGGGCATGCTTCGTGATGACTGCAAGTCAACCTTTTGGAAAGAAAAGTTTATTGCTGGTCTTCCCAAACTCTTTGCTGAAAGAATTAGAGAAGCTATCAAAAATGAATTCTCAGCCTTGCTATATGATAGCCTTACATATGGACAACTTATTGGTTTTATCAATAAGGAAGGCCTCTCCCTTTGCAATGATCTAAAACTTAAGACGAAGCTCAAATCTGATAGATCAGAAGGACGAAAAGAACTTGGGTCCTTTTGTGAGCAATATGGATACGAACGTATCCATCCTCCGCCTTCTAAAAATCATTTTAAAAGTCATAAAAAACTCAAAAACATTTCAAGGATAAAAAATTTTACAAACACAGTTTTATTCCAAAATATTATAAGAAACAAAAAAATCCTAAAAGATTCCATAAATATAACAAATACAAAAGGAAACGCGGTGATAGGGATAAATCCTCCAAAGACCCTCATGTTCGTGATCCCGCAAACACTACTTGTTGGAAATGTCAAAAGAAGGGCCATTATGCAAATAAATGCCCTTTGAGAAGAAAGATAAATAATCTCTAAATTAATGATGATTTAAAATCTCAACTTCTAAATCTCATTAATTCTTTCGATTCTTCAAGCTTCGAAGACATTATCTATAATCTTCAAGAAGATTTCGATTATAGTAATGATTCTTCTTCCTCCCAATCATCTAGCTCAAAAAAGGTATGTAATTGTAAAGATAATTGTACACATGAAACAAATTCAATTAATGTTCTAACCTCTGAAAAAGATTTGATTCAAGAAATTATAAATCAAATACAAGACCCTGAACTTAAACAAAAATTTCAAAATCTTTTAGATCCTGTTGAAACAAAACCCCCTCCAAGGAGTTATAATATCAATGATGTTTTTGATAGATTTAAAAAAAAAAAGTCAAATAAGGTCTCATCTAGTCAAGACTTGCATAACGAAGTAAATCAAATGAAGAGTCAAATATCCCAGCTTGAGAACGAACTCTCTAAACTCAAGTTTGAAGTCTCAATTATCAAGACCTTACTCTCCTTCTTCCAATAAAGGAAAAGAGAAAATTCAAACCCCCTCAAGCTCCAAATCTTCTTCTGATAGTGAAGAAGCTGAACCTTCTTGCTCTCTTTTTAAAATCCAAAGTCCTCTTACTGAAGATCAATCTATGAACATCATCAGTCAAATTCGTTTACAAAAATGGTATACGATTGCTACAATCATTATAAATAAAGAATATAAAATCAAAACTAGAGTTCTTCTTGACTCTGGTGCAAATCAAAATTGTATTCGAGAAGGAATTGTCCCTACAAAATATTTCAAAAAAACCACAGAAAACCTCTATGGTGCTAGTGGTAAAAATCTCAATATCCAATACAAACTTACAAAAGCTCATGTTTGTAACGGAGACATTTGTTTCAAAAGTAGTTTCTATCTTGTTAAGGATCTTGATCAAGAAGTCATTCTTGTTACTCCTTTTCTGGTTCAACTTTATCCAATCTCTGTTACTGAAAAAGAATTAAAATCAAAATATCTCAATCACGACATATTTTTCGAATTTACAAATCCTCATACCAGTAGAGATATCAATCTTCTAAAAGAACATTCAATCACCAAAATTATTAATAATATAAACTTCAAAAAATAACACATCAAATATTTAAAAGAAGATATTAGATTTTCAAGACTTCTAGAACAATTAGAAACCAAAAGCTTTAAAGATCAAGTTGAAAAAATCGACAAAGCCATTAGGACAGAAGTTTGTTCAACAATTTCTAATGCCTTTTGGAATAGGAAGAAACATATAGTTACTCTTCCTTATATCCCCGGTTTTAATGAAAAACAAATACCAACTAAGGCAAGACCAATTCAAATGAACAAAGAACTCCTTGAAGTTTGTACCAAAGAAATTAAAGATCTTCTTGACAAAGGTCCTATTAGGCCTAGCAAATCCCTGAAGTTGTGCGACCTTTTATGTCAATAATCATGGTGAGATTGAAAGAGGTGTTCCTAGGTTAGTTATCAACTATCAACCTCTTAATCAAGTACTTCAATGAATTAGGTATCCTATGCCTCAAAAGAAAGACCTTCTCAATCATCTTCTCAATGCGGTTATATTTTCAAAATTTGATCATAAGTCAGGATTTTGGCAGATCCAGACTAATGAGAAGGACACATACAAATCAGCTTTCAATGTCCCTTTTGGGCAATATGAATGGAATGTCATTCCATTCGGCCTAAAAAATACTCCCTCAGAATTCCAAAAAATTATGAATGATATATTCAATCCTTATCAAAACTTTTTAATAGTTTATATAGATGATGTTCTTATTTACTCTGATAGTTTAGAACAACATCTTAAACACCTTTAAACCTTTTTGTCAATTGCCAAAAGAAATGGTTTAGCTATATCTGAGAAAAAGATAGTCCTATGTCAGACTAAAATTAAGTTCTTAGGACATGAGATCTTTCGAGGTACAATTACTCCCATTAAGCGTAGTCTTAAGTTCGCATCAAAATTCCCTGATGAAATATTTGATAAAACTAGCCTCCAAAGGTTCTTAGGCTGTATTAACTATATCTCAGATTTCATTCTAAACATTAGACAAATTTGTGAGCCTCTCTACCAAAGGCTTCGAAAGATCCCCCCGGCATGGTCTAGCAAACACACCGAAGCTGTCAAACTTGTTAAACAAAGTGTCAAAACCCTTCCATGTCTTAACATTGTTAATCCAAAAGCTTCTCTTATCGTTGAAACCGATGCCTCTGATATTGGATATGGAGGTATTCTGAAACAAACAATTGATCATCAAAAAGAAGAACTTGTTCACTACCATTCGGGCACCTGGCTTGGCTCGCAAAAGAACTATTCTACTTTCAAAAAAAAAATGTCTTTCAATTATTTTATGTATTTCAAAATTTCAAGATGATTTAATTAACAAAACATTTTTAGTTAGAACTGATTGCAAAGCTTCAAAAGATGTTAAAAAATTAGTTTCAAAACAAATTTTTGCCAGATGGCAAGCTATTCTTTCATGTTTTGATTTTTCAATAGAATTTATCAAAGGTGAGAATAATTCACTGCCAGACTTCTTAACTCGAGAGTTCTTGCAAGAAAGAAATGTCAAAGAAACCAGCAACCAGCAAAGGAAGAACCCCTGAGGACTTCTTCCTTAAGTGTTCTAGTAGCTCAAAAACTACTCAACCATTGTCTTCTCAAAAATCAAAAAATATTTCAATTTCTTCAAATCTATTTACTGTTCTTGGAACTCTTCCAACCCAGACAAAAACCCCAGCAAACTACAAAAATGCTCTTAAACCTGATACCGTTCCTGGATCAGGCAAACTTCTTGAAATCAATAATCGAAAAATTTAATACTTTTCCAAAGGCACAGTTATCCACGTTGCATAATTCGAAGATGAGTGGGCAAAATACCCCTCTCTTGAAGAATGTCTCTCAAGAATTTTCCCCCATTTCCTTAAAGATGACGATTATTTTAATTTTATCGATCACAAATATCAAGTTTTGAATGAGTTCTACTTCATTCCTCAAAATCTTTTCTAGTCAAGAATGTGGTATGAGTCAATTCTCAAAGTAACCAAATCTGCAATCATCTCCCATACTCCTAACAAACCAAATAACCACTGGATCGATTTTTCAAAAATAAAAATCCTTAAGGTTTTATCTCTTTCGAACTGGAATCAGGAACCTTGGGAAGCTAAAGTTCTCTCTCTCAAAAATGGTCAAAAGTCCCAGTTTACATATCAAGACTATATGAAGGCTTGGTATAATGTTATTTATTTTCGGCCTTCAAGTCACTCTTGGTTTATCCTTTTGAATCAAAATTGTCCAAAGTCGTTCCCAAAGTGGTTTCAATCATGGTGGCTCTAATTTGGAGCATGTGATGAGATCTTACCAAGCCGTGTCTCCGAAGGTTTTAACCTTTTCAAAAATAAGGGAGTTAACCTCACTTCCCATGAAAATCTCATTTTTCAATATTGCAGGACATTCAAAATTGCATGGATTTTTTGTTGGGACTTTGAGATCTTTCCCACTTCTGTCGATGCATTTTCATTCAAATGTATTGTACGTCGTTGCAAAATCAAATGGTGGGAGAAATTCAATGATTCGAATGCATGTTCCAAAGCAGTCCAATCTTGGATTGATCAACAAATCAAAGTCAAAACAGGAACTTGTTCTTCTCAAAGTGACTTCCTCACAGAAAAATCAAAAATCATGGCACAGCTCGCTCAATGTTCCGACCCTGAGCTTTTTACAGAACTTGCTCACAAAGTAGCATCAATGGCAAAGGCAGAATCAAGTAAGGGATCCGTTGCGGCATCTGAAGTTGGATCCGACCCGGATTTCAAACAAAATGAAGACGATTGCCTCGGGGTTGATGTAGATTTCTTTGAAATTTAGCCTTATCCATTTATCCATTTATCATTACTCTGCAGAAATGTAGAGAAAAACTGTGGATACAGTTTAAATTTAAAAAATCTTCAAAAGCAAAAGTGATTCAATCAGTCAATCAGATACAGTTTTCTGGGCAACACCTTTTATAAAGCAAACAGTGATTAGCTACAGACTACAAAAAATATCACATTCAACCACCATACAAATGATTGTAGAATATACATTTTCAATTGTTGATTGCATTCAATGACCAAAATCAGTTGGTCGTTCGTTGGTTGGCAAAGAGGTGTTGGCGAATGTATTCAATGACTAATAATCGTTTGGTCGTTAAATGTATTATTTCAGCAACTATATAACTGGTCATAAAAATTTTGTATTGACAACCACTTATTTAGTTGTTGTATCAACTATTTTTGTCGTTAAAATACAATAAAAACAACCAAATTTTAGTTGCCTTTCATTTCAACAACGAAATAAATTATCGTTAATATTTAATATTGACAACCATTTTTTATTTCAACAACTGTTCGATTTGTCGTTGTATTAATTATTTTTCTCGTTAAAATATAATGAAGCGGCCAAATTTTAGTTGCCTTTCATTTCAACAACGAAATAAATAGTCGTTAATATTTAATATTAACAACCAAATTTTAACAACTACTTGGCTTGTAATTGTATTAATTATTTTTGCCAATAAAATATCGTTAAAGCAATTAATATTTAGTTGCCTTTCTAGTTAACAACAAAAGAAATTGTTGTAAAAAATTTATAATAACAACTAAAATATTAAAATAACGAAAAATATGGTTGTCAACAATAATATTCATGGCTCCGTAAGTTTCACACATTCATATCATACTACAAGCAAATCTTACCTACAACCAAAAATAATTAAAAGTAAAAGATAGCAATTTTAAATAACATTAACAAGAACTAAAGAACTAAAATTTTCATAGACCTTCAATCAATTAAAATATCCTAACATCAATTACAACTATATGTAAATATTAAATGCCATGACTTAAACAAAAGATTACACCAAGTTCAACCATTGATGTTCTCAACCTAAAAAAAGTAGAGTTAGAGACTATTGTCTCGATCGAAAAAATATATATTGTTATTACCACCGTCACCAGAAATAAAATCAAGAAAATATTAATTGTCACCATTTGAACCATTAGGTAGAGACGCAGGAGGTTGACTACGTCGCAGAAGAAACTCTTCAGGAATGTGACTTAAGAATGCTGTATAGATTTCAACTGAGAACGAAGATCTGAATGCCATTCCATAAAGTAGCATTCTCTACACAACTACCACAATTTTCCAACCTCATCTTCTTGGTTTTTCTGTTGATCAACTTAGCTAAAGCTCTTGCCCAAAACTTGCTCACATAATTCAGTTTCTTTCAAAAGCATAAGTTGTTCATTCGAGTCTTGTTGAAAATTCTGTTCTTGTAAAAGGTCAAACATTTGATTTTGTGGATCCATGTAAATTATAAATAAAATATTAGAATTTTGAAATATATATACTATACCATTGCTACAAATAAAACTCTTACATAATGAGACTCAACTTCTTTAGTTGTCCACTCTAGTTCATGTCATAGAAAAATTTGA
Source organism: Forsythia viridissima (assembly GCA_030279155.1). Lineage (NCBI taxonomy): Eukaryota > Viridiplantae > Streptophyta > Magnoliopsida > Lamiales > Oleaceae > Forsythia > Forsythia viridissima. The sequence goes on from CM059042.1 coordinate 45,739,472, forward strand.
TTTGACCCGGTAGCTCTTTCGTAAGTGGATCCCCCTGTTTAAAAAAGTAGAATTGATGTATAAAGTTCATTAAATATAATAGTGTATCATTATTTATGACTTACCATTTCATGTGCATGTGCAACATAAGATTTTAATCCTTGAGGAGTTACCATATTCTCTACCAGAAGTATAAGACAAAATAAAGCACTAAAATCACTTCAATTTGAGTATTAACAATTTTAGAATAAACAAAAAGTGCCATCTTGACATGCAGTTATTACCAAAACAATAAAGAAAACGGAACATGCCACAATAATCCACATCAACTAGCAGCACAAAAATTATACTCATCAGGATACACAAAATTGAAATACTTTTTCAAGTACAAAACATAACATCTTGGAGTTAACTTCCTGTTTTAAATGTCTCCAAGTGAGGCTGGGCCTATTTTTCAACTTCTAATAGCTTCTCAAGAGCCTGAAAAAATGTACTAGTTAGAATATTCTTAACTATAACAATAATAATGCAAAATATACATTTATAAGTTATTGTACATCAACCCAGGACCCAAAAATAGAAAGTGATAAGATGAATAATGATATGATAAGAAAAAAAGAACTATTGTTCAAATGTCAGATCTAAGGCTGGTTTTACATGCTCTTTCCAATTAGCTACAACAATGGTCTACAAGTTTAAGAGACTTTGGAAACAAGTTTCCTTGTGTAAAAATTGCCTTTTAATGTGCATTACCTGACAGTAACCAAAATGAGCAGATAACCAAGGAAATAACCATGATTGGTGAACCTGGCCGATAAGATATAAAATGTAGTCAGTACATCTACTCCACAACACAAGATTAATCCATGATTAATAGAACCATGTTTGTACAAAAACTATAAACTTGAGAAATTTTAGTTCTTCTCTTTTCCATCAACTAGTTTCCTTTGAGGTTATCCTTTTTCCTGAATCTATTGTTACATAGTTTAGTAAAATTTCACTTGTATTATTTCGAAGCTATTACTTGCCACACGCCACCAGAAAAAAACACCATAGCCACAATAAGGAAAAGGAAAAGAGAAAAAATAAACTGGATATTAATACGAGTGAATGAATATGTATTACTGTTGTCTTACGGTAAATATTCACAGGGTTTTCTTATGTGTTCAAGATGATGGATTACTCAGGGAATGAATTTGAAGAATATGACAGAAGGACAAAACCTTGTGTTTCAAATGTAAAGATTAATACATAAGCATATCGATTGAAAGGAGAAGAAGTGGATGCAGAAAGTGTCAGAGCTAAAGAGAAACAAATAAAGAAACGGAACGGAAAGAGTGACAAAACAAAACCACCTCATTGAGTTGTTAGGAAATTGAAGAAGTCTTCAATTTCTTGTTCACTGTTTCTTCATGCTACAGCCTCAAATGAATACTTTTATGTTGTAAAACTAAGACCACTCGAGCCACTTGATCGGCGAATGAAACCAAGCCACCTCTATGCTTAGGTGGTTAAACATTCTTTGGTGTCACACGGTTCTCGTGGCAGAGAGAGCAACATCCTTTGCTGTTAAGAGAATAAGAAATATTTAAAATAGTCCCGCTTTTGAATTTAGGCTAAAACTAATGTCACTATATGCAAGTTCAGTGCAGTAAAGTAACAAGATTAATTATGAAGAGAGACACGTGAAATTATTGTCCAGGGATAGCATCACCTACTGCTACTTTCCAAAGAATGGCACGAATTTTGTGCCTCTATTTAGAAATAAGATATATTCTTTATCCTAAATTCTGAAAGAAATGAACCAACAACCACATACCAATTTCTATAGCACATCCATTCAAATAATATATATTAATAAGCATGAATGCAATTTTTGACTAAAAAATCGAAACAAACATCAATTTGAGAACATTTTTTTGCTATTAAACAGGGAGCTATTATTGTGACATGCTTAAGCAATGTTCTCAACAAAAATGTTCTTGGCCTTTGGCTAATTAATAAGAAAGATATCATTATCAACAATAATTACATATGAATGTTCACAAGTTGCAGCATATAACGCCACCTGTGTATGTAAATTAAGCAAAACAAATAATGAATCTGTGCAACTATTGAATATAAACAAAAGCCCAAAATAATTGAATACGAACAAAAATCTGAGGAAGGACAAGAAACATGATTGATATAAGCCCCCAAAAATTCTCAAGTCTTCCAAACACGCAAATAAACCAAAACATTTACAGTCCCACTCCACCAAACCCTTCTATCGTACAAGACACCACCACTCCACTGCCTTCAAACAGCCCTACCCAAAACTGTAATAAAAACTCCACCCAAAACTATAATAAAAACCCCACCCAAGAATGGGTATAGTTATAAAAAAAATTAGACTAACCTTTCACAGCAATGGCCAATGACCAATGACCTTCAACAATAGTTGATAGAGATGATAGAAAATATGGTAGCAAAATTACTTGAGAAATCCCATGAAAATCGGAATGATAAGAGTGACTCTGAGTGAAATAATGAGAAATGAGGAAAATTGAAATAATTGGAGAATTTTAGGGCGCGGGCGAGGAGAGAAAATGAGAGGGAAATGAATTTCACAACTTTTTAAAGTGTAAATAATGTAATAATTAAATTAAAAAATAAGAGTTGATTTATTAAAAAAAAAAAACTAATTTAACCTAAAACATCGGTGTGATTTGAAAATAAGACGAAGATAATTAAATTTGAGTAAGATAGTATAATTAAATTAGTTAAGTTATCAAATGAATAACGATTTAACTTTTAATGTTTGTGTGCCTAAGAACTAATTAACGTATTAACATAAAAGAACTAACTAATGATAATTTTAAAAAAAATCAAAGATTGCAAGTTCACGCCAAATTACTTTAAATATGATAAATAAAAGTACTAGGATCCCGAATTCACTTGTATTAGTTAATTCTTTTATTTGGATTATTGAATTTTGGCAACATACATCAGTTATGATGATCAATACCCCTAAATTTTTCAATAGTCTCTCTCGAATAAAATCAACTTCATTCCTATGCATGACCCGACTATATCTCTATGACAAATGCGAACACATAAGAATGCATTAAAGTGTCATGGGTAATTAAAGATCACATAAAGCATAGTGGCATATCTTTATCCCCTATCGGACTTTACAACAATTAAAATTATGTTTAGTTTGTTTTCAATTTCTCGACGGTAATACAAACCACAAAAATCATACAATCATTACGTATATAATTGTAAATGAAAAAAAAAATCAAAGTCAATTGTTCAAAACTATTGTTATCACTAGATTTCGTTAAGGCCTCCACATCGACAATAGTCCAGCTAAAGTCCCGTATAGGCCCAAATTAGGCCTCGTTAGGGCTTCATGGGCCCAACGAGTGCCTCTCCAGACTCATCAAGGTCTCAGATATCCAGCGAGGGCCTCGCGAAAACACTTAAGACCCAGCAACACGTTAGCACCCTCGAGTTAAGTGAAGTGAAGCCCACAAAGGGCCTCAACATTCCTGGCCAATCTGGAGTGCTTCACTGGTCTTCACATTCTCGTAATCTACATGCAATATGATATTTAGGGATAACTAGAGAAGTAATTAAAGACAAATTGTGTTTGATTGCCACAAAGATTCTCATAAGGAAACCGAATCCCGATCTCCTAAAGATAAGGTGACGTGATCAACTCAAATAAAAACTGAAATCTTGGAGATTGTCGTAACAACCGATTGCCCTTTTCTCATAAGGAAGGAGGATCCAATCAGATATCTAATTGATTATTTTTCTAAATCAATTAGAACTCTTGTGCTATAAATACAACGTCCCCGGTTATTCCAATGTATGTTCGTTTTACGCATTAATTTTACCATTAAAACTTTGCTCAAATCTCTGTCTGTTTGTCCCTCCCACACTCAATTGTTTTTGTTTTCTGTATATCATTCTATATACCAGCAGTTGACTTGATCTTCGGAGTACCAACGATCGCCGAACCCTTTTTTCCTAGTGATCTTGGTGCCTAACGATCGTCCTACTGTGCAGGTAACATACAAGTTGGCAGAAGAGTTACTGGAGATTTGTTGACACGTGACAGTGTAGGTTCCAACGTCAACAACTATATTAATGCATATCGCCAAAAATCAAGTTTCTAAATTGAATAATCAAACTACAAGTTTCATCGCAATCCTAGCACAAATGCCAACTGCCAACGACTAATTATCTTGTCATTGAATGTCATGTTTAACGACTAAGTAGTACTAGTCGTGGAATGTCGAATTTTCTTTTACTTCCAACAACGAGATACAATTAGTTGTTTTATTATATTAACGACTAGAAACTATAGTCGTTGAATATTTACTATATTATTTGTGTTTTTAACAACTGAATACGTTGTCGTTGAATATCAACAGATATTTTAGCAGAATTTCTTGATTTGGCGTCAACTCACAACGTCCAATCTTAATATGGTTGGAGAAAATATAGGATTAACAACTAATTCTTTAGTCGTTAAAACATTTTTCTGACTATCTCAAAATTTGATTGTATACAATCCATTTCCAGCAACCAAATATATCACTTAGTTGTTGAAAACGGTTTTTAATGACCAAGTTTATTGGTCGTGCATAATATTTTTTAACGACTATTTAATATGGTTGGTAAATATTCCTTTGAACGACCAAATATATTGGTTGTAATGTTTTATCACTTTCAACAACTGAATTAATGTTTGTCGTTATAATAGTATAACTACAACCAATTATTTGATCGTCAAATATATTGTTGTAGTCGTTGATTGTTTTGTGGGTTTCAAGGTTTTGGCGCCACACATACAACGACTAGCTTTAAATTGGTCGTAGAACATAAAAAATTTACAACTAATGATGTGGTCGTTAAAGTTTATCTCCAACTAACTCAATATACAATTATTTATGATACACTATTTACAACTAAACATTTATTCTAGTCGTTGATAAACATTTGTAACGACCATATTTATTTGGTCGTTAAAAAATTAGTTGTTAATTCTCATTTTTCTTGTAGTGACAATTTTCTGGCCGACACCTTTTATAAAGCAAACAGTGACATCAATCAGCAACAGTGTTCTGGCCAACAACTTTACAAAAGTGATACAGTGTTCTACAATTATTTCAAAAAGTAGATTCCTTTACCAAGCATCAAGAGTACTCCAGGTCTATATAAGAAGAAGTTTATTCTCAGTATAGGCAGAGCGTTTTTTCTTCAATCTTTTGTAGCTATTACAATCTTTGTACTTTACATATCATTTTTAGTATTTTCAAGTTATTGTATTTCAATTTCAAAGCTTTTCAAATGGATAATACAATAGATATTACAAGTTTATTTACATGTTCAATCGAATATTTTCATCAATTTATATCTCAAAAAAATGACTTATATTTCTTAGATCGTTTAACATTCTTTATGTTTTCACCTAGAATTCAAAGTTATTTTACTGATAATGAAAGTAGATCTCTCAAATTTGTTAAATATTTTCTTCATTTTGTGTGTTCATCCTTTTGTTTTTGCGAATGTTTTGCCTCTCTGACATGAGTTTGCCGCGGGGTTCGACCTGACATGCGTTTGCCGCGGGGTTTTATTTCAGATATATTTGAATAGGTACAGTTTCTTCCTACAGGTGCGTCCATTCTTTTCAAGGGACACGTCTATTCAAATGGTTGCCTTTACTCCTATTAATTCTGGGAGAATTTACATTTGCAGAATATTTAAATTTCTCTTCTTCTCTCTTCCATTGGCATCATCAGATTTCGTATAGAGTGTTTTCTAGGTTTGATCAAATAATCACGGTTTGATTCAAACGCCTCCATTGTATCCTGAGAGAGATTTTCTTTCATACCCCAGTTGTGACTTTGTTGAATAGGGGAGCAACATCTCTTAAAAGATAACGATCTTTCGTGTCATGGAGTTCATTAAGTTTTTTCCAGATTTTCCTAAACTTTTCTCAACAGTTTTAAGAGATGTCTTCGTTCAAAGATTTAACAATAAATGAATTCGTGGCAACTTCGATTCGAGTCATGAATCAAGACCTGGTTTGACTTGATCGGTTTGATGGACACAACTTCACGCGTTGGCAAGAGAAGGTTTTATTTTTCTTGACAACAATCAAACTGTCCTATATTCTGAGTGATGATCTTGCACCTATTCCAGAAGAAAAAGCAGATGATTCAGAGGCACGCAAAAAGGAATTACAAGAACAACGGCAGAAACAAAAGGATGATGATTTTCTATGTAGAGGCCATATTCTGAATGCACTATCAGATTCTGCTTACAGCGCACATAGAACTATTGAAGCAGCAAAAGAATTGTGGCTGGCATTGGACAACAAGTATCGTATTGAAGAAGCAAGCAACCAAAAATTCTTGATCGGTAATTACTTTGACTTCAAGATGACGGACACTAATTATGTTCTTGCCCAAGTACATGAATGACAACTTATTGTTAGTAATCTTAAGAATGCTGAAATTGTCTTGCCTGAAGCATTTCATGTTGGAGCCATTATTGCAAAATTGCCAAGTTCATGGAATGGTTATAAAAAGAAACTCAAGCATGATGAAACCAAGCATACTCTAGAATCCCTCATGCGTCATCTGCGTATTGTGGAAGACTCTCGTAAACGAGAGAATATTGATCAAGCGGCAGAAAAGGCAAACATGGTTCAACGAAATCAGAAGGGTAACAAGAAGCGTAAAAATCCTAGTTCTAAAGAAGATTGTGCAGAAACTTCTAAGAAAAAATTCAAAGGGGATTGCTTCTATTGTAAGAAACCTGGTCATCTTGCTCGTGAATGCCGACATCGAATAAAAGATGAAAAGGCAAAGAGCGGGAAAACAAAGAAGGATCAAGTAAATGAGACTAATGGAAATAATGATCCAAACTTTGTTGATGTGGTGGTGGAAGAATCCAACACAGTTGGAGTTGAAGTAGGATGGTGGCTGGATACCGGGGCTACAATTCATGTAAGTAATGACAAATCTCAGTTCAAGACTTACAAAGAATGCACCGATGGAAGAGAAGTAAAAATGGGTAACAATGTTCGTGCCAAAGTTGTTGGAATTGGATCAGTTGAACTGAAATTCACTTCGGGAAAGAATTTGATTTTGGCAGAAGTTCTCCATGTGCCTGAAATGTCCAAGTACCTGATTTCTGGAGATCGCCTTAACAAGGCAGGGTTTAAGCTTGTGATTGAGTCTGATAGTCTTATTGTATCTAAGAATAATGTATTTGTCGGAAAAGGCTATTCATGTAATGGTATGTTCAAGATGAATCTAATAAAAGATAACTTTGCTTATACTGTTGATTCTTTACCTTTATGGCATGCTACATTAGGTCATATAAATTACAAATCCATTAGGAACATGCATAATTTAGGAATTATTCCTAAATGTAAGTTTGATAATGTTAATAAATGTGAGATATGTGTTCAAGGTAAGATAACATGTTAACCACATAAATCTATTGTTCGAACATCTGAACTACTTGGTCTTATACCTTCTGATGTGGCTGATTTGCATAATAAAATTTCACTTGGAGGGAATAAGTATTTTGTGACCTTTATAGATGATTTCTCGAAATATGCTTGTGTATATTTACTAAAAAGTAAAGATAAAGTATTAAGCAAATTTCTTATCTATAAAGCAGAAGTGGAAAATCAATTGAATCGAAAAATTAAAGTCCTACGTTCTGATAGAGGAGGTGAATACCAAGTAGAAGAATTAGCAAAATTTTGTGAAACTAATGGTATAGTTCACGAGTTTACTCCACCGTATTCGCCAAAATCAAACGGAGTAGCAGAAAAGAAAAACAGGACTTTGGTTGAAATGGTGAATTGCATGCTTATTAGTTCTGATTTACCTAATCAATGGTGGGGTGAAGCACTCTTAAGTGTATGTTATATTCTAAATAGAATTCCTATGAAGAAGATTAACAAAACTCCATATGAGTTGTGGTTTAACCGAAAACCTAATATAAGTCGTCTCAAGGTGTGGGGATGTCTCGCATATGTGAGAAAACCAAATCCAGAGATTACTAAATTAGGTAATAAAACTTATAAATGTGTATTTTTAGGTTATGCAAGAAACAGTACTGCTTATAGGTTTCTGAAGTTAAAACCCTATGATGTTATCGAATCAATTGATGCTGAATTCTTTGAACATATGTACAAGTCTTCATCTACGCAAACTGAAAATAATGTTACTCCTAGTTCTTCCAAAAGAGTTCATGAAGAATCTCTTGATGATACTTCTTTTGAACCACAATCGGAAATAGAACCTAGAAGGAGTAAGAGACAAAGGAAAGAAAAATCTTTCGGACATGAATTTGTGACTTATTTGCTAGAAGGTGATGTAAATAATATTACACACCAGACTAAGCTAATGCTTAATGATGATAGTGATCCTATCACATATTCAAAAGCTATTTCCTCTCGAGATGCTGTATTTTGGAAAGAAGCAATCAATGATGAGATGAGATCCATTATGTCAAATCAAACATGGAAATTGGTTGATTTACCTCGTGGTTCTAAACCAATAGGTTGTAAATGGATTTTTAAGAGGAAATTAAATGCAGATGGCTCTATAAATAAGTATAAAGCTCGATTAGTAGCTAAAGGGTTCAAACAACGTCATGGCATAGATTATTTTGATACTTATGCTCCCGTAGCAAGGATATCATCCATCCGCGTGTTGTTATCTTTTGCTTCAATTCACAATTTAGTTGTACATCAAATGGATGTAAAAACGGCTTTTCTAAATGGTGATTTGGAGGAAGAAGTATATATGGAGCAACCCGAGGGCTTTGTATTACCCGGACAAGAAAAGAAAGTTTGTAAACTAATCAAGTCTCTTTATGGTTTAAAACAAGCCCATATGCAATGGCATGAAAAGTTTAATAAGGTAATGTTGTCTAACGGTTTCAAGGTTAATGAAGCAGATAAGTGTATCTATTCTACATATAGAAATGGTGCATATATTCTTATTTGCTTGTACGTAGATGACATGCTTATTTTTGGTCCTAACTTAGAAAGTATTAATGAGACCAAACAATTGCTAGAGTCTAATTTTGATATGAAGGATTTAGGCGAAGCAAATATAATCTTAGGGATTAAAATAATGAGAAAAAATGGATGCATATCTCTAAACCAATCTCATTATATTGAAAATATCCTTAAAAGATATGGTCATATGGATCATAAACCCACGTCAACTCCGATAGATCCTAGTATTAAGTTAAAGAAAAATACCGGTAGATCTTATGATCAATTACAATATGCAAGTCTGATTGGAAGTCTTATGTATGCTATGCATTGCACAAGACCAGATATTGCATATGCAATTGGTATATTGTGTCGATTCACTAGTAATCCAGGTAAAGAACATTGGAATGCAGTTTCAAGAGTTCTAAGATACTTGAAAGGAACTATTGATTATGGATTACATTATTGTGGATTTCCCGCTGTACTTGAAGGATACAGCGATGCAAGTTGGAATAACATAGAATCAAATTCTAAATCCACAACAGGCTGGAATTTTACTTTAGGAGGTGCAACTGTTTCTTGGTGTTCTAAGAAACAAACGTGCGTCTCAGATTCGACTATGTTGGCAGAATTTATTGCCCTGGCTGATGCAAGTAAAGAAGCTGAATGGCTGAGAAATTTGCTAATAGATATCCCTTTGTGGAAGAACCCATCTCCAGCTGTGATAATCTATTGTGATAGTAAAGCTACGTTGTATTCGGTAGCAAACAAGACTTACAATGGTAAGCAACGACATCTCAGTCTTAGACATCAGTCTCTTCGAGGATTACTTAAGCAAGGAGTAATCACCGTTGAATATGTAGAGTCGAAGAATAACCTAGCGTATCCTTTGACAAAAGGACTAGCTAGAGAGATGATTGCAAAAACATCGAAAGGAATAGGATTGAGGTCTACGAAACTTTAGTTAGCTTTAACAGGAACCCTACTCATGTTTTGAAATATAAACAAAGTTCAAAGGGTACAAACAAGTTAAAGTCTAACTTAGACGAGACACTAGAGTATTTGTTAAATCCCATTCATAAAATCTCTAGTGTGTAAATTTTGCATGGTAAAGATTGGATTTAATTCCTTAATAAGTTCTACTGTGAGAGAAAGTGACTCGCAGAATCATTTTAAAAGAACTTATCTATATGAGTGAGAAAGTCAGGCCGCTTTCTATGAGATTTAGACCGTCTCTAAAAGCACTTATGAAATTCGGGATATAACGCATGGCCATTAATGCGTTGGATCAAAAGATACACTCTTTTTATTGGAAATAGTATGTGTGATGACTCCGGCTAGTCATATAGGGTCCTTGGTTCAAGATTCGTTCACCATAGCACCTTGACAAAACTTTGAGTTATTTACACTAAGTGAAAGTTCAAAGTCAAAAGCTACTTTCATTTATGTACGATTTTCTACGATGATGCTTTTAGTGTGTGTTGCATGAACTACGATGGCTTGATCCCGTTATAGGGTACGTAGGCAATCACTTAGGTGATGCAGCCGCTTCATTTTCTTTAAAAAAAAATAGGGGGATATGTTAAATATTTTCTTCATTTTGCGTGTTCATCCTTTTGTTTTTGCGAATGTTTTGCCGCCCTAACATGCGTTTACCGCGGGGTTCGACCTGACATGTGTTTGCCGCGGGGTTTTATTTCAGATATATTTGAATAGGTGCAGTTTCTTCCTACAGGTGCGTCCATTCTTTTCAAGGGACACGTCTATTCAAATGGTTGCCTTTACTCTTATTAATTCTGGACGAATTTACATTTGCAGAATAATTAAATTTCTCTTCTTCTCTCTTCCATTGGCATCATCAAATTTCGTATAGAGTGTTTTCTAGGTTTGATCAAATAATCACGGTTTGATTCAAACGCCTCCATTGTATCCTGAGAGAGATTTTCTTTCATACCCCAGTCGTGACTTTGTTGAATAGGGGAGAAACATCTCTTAAAAGATAACGATCTTTCGTGCCTTAGAGTTCATTAAGTTTTTTCCAGATTTCCCTAAACTTTTCTCAACAAAATTTACTATTATATGCAATCATATGGAATTCTTAAGATGCCAACACGTTCTTTCTCATTTTCCCGACCATCTCTTCCCAAACAAAGCCCAAGACCTTAAAAAAATGTGCAATCCTCTTCTTGTTCTTACCCCTACTCGATCTGGGTCAAAATTGGTGTATATATATGTTAAAAAATTAAAAAATCAACATAAGCAATCATTAAACTCTGGTAAGAGACGTAAACCACTTCTAAAGGCAGAAATATGCATTTATTACGCCTATCCCTTCTCATTTGAACTAGAAAATCATTCTTTAAATAACTTGCAAATGAAAATAGACCAAAATGAAACTTTGTTGAGGACTTAAGTGGTGAAACCTAATTATTACCTTTCGTAGAGCCTGTAAGCAAACCTCTAATCCATGTTCAATAAGTTCAATATGACACTAAGTTCAATTAAACCATACATATCTCTAACCCACATTATATTTAATTCTTTGCATGACATTAACTTCAATATGCTTTGTACCTTGTCATCAAATAAATAAGTGCAACATAACCAAATTACAAAAATTTTCAAAATCAAACTTTGTTGAGGACATGTTGACGAGTTATTGTTTTCCAAAATAAAACTTACATTGCCGATTCTGTTGCACTTAAAAGTTTTGAAAATTTTCTAAGATGAAACTTGCACCACCGATAAATACTGACTGCGAATTTTCATTTGCAATACTGAACATTAGAACTCACATTATTAGACATAAAGAACTAGAATCGTGAATCTTAAATGCTAATTTTCAAGGAGAATCATAAACTTGTTATTGTGATGAAAATTTATAAAATCCAACTCGCAAATTTATAAAACCCATAAACGCTAATTTATAAACTTGAAAATTAACACTCAAACAAGCACAAGAAATTAACAAAAAACAGAGTTTAAACAACCAAACAACTACCTGTATCAGTCAATTCACGAACCCTAGAAATAATGGCAATCAATGGCAATCAATAGCAATATTCAAATATGTTTCGAATGCCTGTCTAGAACAATCATCGAAGAAGGGAAAAGTGATGCAAACAGTTAAGCAGATGGATTCACAGAAATAGCTTCCGTTTGGAGAAAAACAGGAACAAGATTTGGTTAGGTACCTAAAATAATCAACAAATGTGAAAATATTTTGGTGGTTTTTCAAAAGACATTACTGCAATTGGAAGGAAGACAAATGAAGGAAGATGAGAGAAATGACGAAACGCTGCAAAAAAATATTGTTGGAAAAATGTAGAATGGAGAAAAAATTAAAAAAGAAAAAAAGAAACAATGTCGTTTCTTTTTAGTAGATCGATGAAACCTAAAAAAGAAAACTTAATAGTAGGTGGGCACACATTTCTATAAACAGTGCCCACAATAAATTTCCTCTTTTAATATATAGGGATAGGGATAGGAATAGGGATATGTTGAGAGAATTGCACAGATAACATTGTAACACTCGACACACACAAATAGTTACACATATTACACTTACACACGTTGATTTAGTAAGTGGAATATTCTTATCTTCGTACTTGCACAATATGTAATTATGCATTCTAGAGTATTTTATTGTATTTACTATAAAAGCAATTAATACGCACTTGTAGGGTTGAGCCGTTTCAACTAGGAATGGAAATAGGTCGAGTTGGGCCCCAACTCAGCCCATGCCAACAAAGGCCAAGCCGGGCCAACGCACAGGCTCGGTTGGTTAAATTTTTGTGGGGGTTAATTACACTCTCAGTTTTCATTCTTTTAGTTTTGTAACAATATCATTCAATTTTATTCGCAGATATCGTTTCCATCCTTTCATTAATTCGTAAAGATCGTCCTCAAATAATTTTTTGACAATTTTGCTCCTGACATAAATAAATTAAAATAACAGAAAAAAATATAATGAAAAATTACAATTAAGGACCCTAACCTGTTTAAAAGTACAAATAAATCATAAACCTTTTGTTTTTATTTTATTTTTACAGATTTTCTCTTAGAATAATAAAAAATGTGTCATCAAGTCCCAAATCTTCTTATTGTATTAACTGAAAGAACATTTGAAATCTGGTTAGATTTTGTCCAAAGATCCATTAATTGACATAAAATCAATCTCGTGACCTTAATTTGACCAATTTAACAAAGATAAAATAGTCTATTCACATTCTATTATTTAAAATAATTAAAAAAAATAAAAAAATGGTCATCTTTCCCAAACAACCCCCCACCAAACCCGGACCCCGACTCCGACTCCGACTCCGACTCCGACTCGAACAAAAACAACCGGAGTAATCCCCCCACCCCGCATTTGCTAGCTAAACTGTCGGGGTTTGGACCGGCAAACGGGGGGAGAAATCTCCACAGTTGTTCTTGTGGGTATGGATGTGGGGAAGAAGACCCTTTTTTGTTTTTATTTTTGTTTTTATTTTTTTCTTTTTCTTTTAATTTTTAAAAATAAAAAGTTTATGATTTATTTATACTTTTAAAAAGATTAGGGACTTTAAATGTAATTTTTTATTTTATTTTCTCTTTAATTTATTCAAGTCAGGGGTAAAATTGTTAAAAAAAAATTATTTAGAAACTATCTATGCTAATTAATGAAAAGATGTGGAACATATCTGCAAGTAAAATTGAATTAGGATGACAGAGTCCCGTATTTGCCCATTGCTGACGTGGCAAGCTCCACATCAGCGGAGCTGCCACGTCAGCTGGCAATTTGAAAACCAAAAATTGGGTAGCCCACATTTGAGAATGGAAAAAGAGAATTCATCTTGCTATTCCACCAATGGCTAAAAAACTATCACTGGGATCAAATTTTCTAACACCAATAATTTCAAAAATAATTCATCCATTAATGGCGAAAGAAGAAATTAATGTGCAAAGTTTGAATTCCCACTCACATCTGGTTCTTTCTTCCTTTTGTTTTTTGTTTTTTTCTTATTTTCCTAGTTCTCGTCTTGTTTTTGGGATTTCTTTGTTGGGCTCTTGTAGAAAATGGGATGAAAAGTTTTGCATTACCCCATTCATATAAAATTGATGTGACTGTTGGGTAGTGGTGATGGAGAAAGTCGTTGATGGTTTTTTGGAGCTCCAATTAATCAACCCTCATCCCCCCAAATTCAGTTCTCAAACCCTAATAAATCTGCTACCACCCGCCAACTCCACCATTTTCAAACCATCAACGCCGCCAATATCAGTAATCAGGCATAGCCTATTTCTATTTTTTTTTTTGTGGCTGATGGTTGGCTCAAAGTGTTTCTCATGAGATGGTCGATTTTCATATTTGGTTGCCATTTGGGTTCCAAATCTGAGGTCCTTCACTTCGAAACAAGGAGGGGGTGGTGGTGACCATTTTGGTGGTTGGAGGTTGGAGCAGATCTAGATCTAGTGATCGACTGACGATGGAGAAAATGAGGTGGTTATAGTCACCGTGGACTAGGAGGTTGGAGGTTGGTGATTGCGGCAGTGGCGCAAGTCTGGAACCATTGTACTTTGAGCATTCTTGGTGGTGGCTGGTGGCGGAAGAGAGATGAGGCAGAGGAGTGACCGCCAGATTTGAGTCCCTTCACTTCCGAGCTGTAGATCTGGCCGCCAAGTTTGAGCCTCTTCACTTCCGAACAGATTTGGTCGCCATTTGGTGCCAAATCTGAGGTCCTTCACTTCTGAACAAGGAGGTGGTAGTGGTGACCATTATGGGAAAATCAGCAAGCCTCGTTGATGGTGAAGTTTCGGGCTGGAGTATATGCCGCAATCCAGCCGAAATGAAAGGACCAAAAATTAGGAGCAGCAAATGTGATTTTCTCAAATGTGGGTTGCCCAATTTTTGGTTTTCAAATTGCTAGCTGACGTGATAGCTCCGCTAACATGGAACTTGCCATGTCAACAATGGGCAAATTTTCTCCTGCCTCGAAGGTAGGAGAACGGGACTCTAGGATGATATTATTACAAAGCTGAAAGAACGGTGACTGTAAGTGTAATTGACACCATTTTTTTTAAATACAATAATTTTTAGGACTTTAAAAATTAAAATAAAATAACGTATGATAAATTTGACATTTAAAATAAAATAAGTTAAAAATATATTCTAAGGACGAGCCTTTATACGAACAGGCCCGTATTTATCAAGGGCCGAGCTGGTTTCAAAATCTGGGCACAGCTCAGCAATGAGCCCGAACCCATAATGTGCTAAACTTCTTTGGGCCGAGCGACAGTTCAATCCATTTGCCATCTCTAGTTTCAACCATCCTTATCCAAAAATGGCAACATATCTAAATCTGAAAACGTAAAGTTTTATTAGGAGTGGAATTGGTCA
>CM059042.1:45754871-45772938 GCA_030279155.1 Forsythia viridissima
GTCGTGTGGTAGAAGGTTGAGGATTTGCCTAGAATAGGCAGGAGATCACTCCTCTTTCTATATATTCTTTGGGTGGTGCACCTATCGTGTGACCCATTGGTCTTAAGCAATGTCTTGCGCGAAATGACCCACCTAGAAAGAGCTCTCCTTTATGTTAGGGTTTGCCTAGAAGTGGTTAGGAGATTATTCTTCTTTCTATGTATTCTTTGGGTGGTGGTGCCATTTGACATTGTAAATTGTTTATGTTTTTCCTTTTCTGTTCTTTAATTTTTTCTAATCCCCCTCTTTTTTTGTAAGTTTTTTTCTCTAATTGGACAATGCCATATACAAATAACTTGTGATTGGGATGTTGGCATGTTCGATTAAGTGGCCAGATAAGCATTCTGTTAGCCACATAGGACCCGTGTGAGTAGTTTATGATCGAATCTTTTTTTTTAGACTAAGAGGTTCCCGGCATTAAGTTGAAAGAATAATGAAGTTCGTTTTAAATTTTAGAGATGTCATTTGCACATAGTTTAAAGTACAAGGGACTGTTTAGATTTTTTAACCAGAGGAGCACTATAAAATAAGGGTAAGTTACATTCATAGTCCACATTCTTTCAATTTTGTAACAATATCGCCTCAAATCAATTTTATTCACAGATATCGTAATCATTCTTTCATTAATTCGTGCAAATGGTCAATTTGAACAATTTTGCCCATGACTTAAATAAATTAAAGAGAAAATAAAATAAAAAAATTGCAATTGAAGTTTTTAACTTATTTAAAAGTGTAAATAAATTATAAACTTTTTATATTTAAAAATTAAAAGAATAAAAATGGTCAACCCCCCACACCCAGCCCATCCCACCCCGAATAGTCGCAAATACGGGAGATGAGAAATTCCCCCGTTCGCGACTATTGGGGGAGGGAGGATATCCTCCCTGGATCGAGCGACTAGGGGAAGAAATCCCCCTCAATGGGGGTGGGGTGAACTTTTTTGTTTTTGTTTTTTTTTTATTATTATTTTTTAAAATTGTTTTATGTTTTAAATAATAAAGTATAATAGACTATTTTGTCTTTATTAAAGTAGTCAAATTTAGATAATGTGTTTAATTTTTTGTCAATTAACGGACCTCTAGACGAAATTTGTCCAAACTCCAAAAGTCCTTTCGGTGATCATAATTAGAAGGTTTGGGACATAATGGCACATTTTTTTTTATTATTTTAAGTAAAAATCTGTAATATATATATATATATATTAAAAAATAGAAGTTTTAAGATTTATTTGCACTTTTGAAAATATTAGAATTTCTAATTGCAATTTTTCCATTTTACATATATTTTTATTTTAATTTATTTAAATTAAGAGTAAAATCATCAAAAATGAACTTTTTGGGACTGTTTGTGCGAATTAATGAAAAGATGTGGAAGATATCTGCTAATAAAATTGAATGTGGATGATATTGTTACAAAGCTAAAAGAACTCACTACAAGTGTAATTTATCTATAAAATAATGAGCAATTCTATTTATCACTATTGGTGATAATTACCTTTGTATGTTGCATTAAATAATATGTATAATAAAATAGGTTTTATATCCTCACATTTTATTGGACATATCATTTAATACGAACATAATATACACATAGACTGATGATAATCACCCGTGATAATAAATAGCATTATTCTAAAATAGTAGGTCGCAATAAGGAAAGTGATTAGCAGTTTTTCTTTTTAATTCACATTTTCCTTCTTGTTTTGCTAATTTGAGAATATTGATAATGTCTCATTTTAACAATTAGCGGCAATTCTTAATTTACTGTCGGTTTGGTTTTGTTAAAAATAAGTTTTTTAATAGATTTTAATAAAAGTTAATAAAATATGTAGTAAAAAAAATTAATAAAAGTTGTATATTCTATAAAATGTATGGTTATGTAACAAATTTTTAAGTAAAATCAAATGAGACTTTGGAAATTTAGGATTTTTGTTTGTTTGCTTGGAGAATATTTGGATTCTTTAAAACATGGATGTGAAAACAAGTCAAAGGTTTTTTGTTTGTTTGCTTGGAGAATATTTGGAATCTTTGAAACGTGGATGTGAAAACAAGTGAATAAAAAAGGTGAGGTTTTCAAACTAAGAAATCAAAAAAATGAGGAGGGAGCAAGTTGAGCATCAAGTGTTTGTGAAAAAGTTCGAGTGGCAAAGAGTTATGGGAGTATTGGTAGCAATGATATGATTTTTCATCGATAAAATTGATCTGGACATTTAGATTGAGCAACGCTTGAGCAATGTCCAACTTGTTGTAGATTCATTTAGAGGGTAACTTCCTCGTTAAATTTATTTGAGTCAAAATATTTTTAGGGAATGTTTACTTTATCTTCTAATATTTGAAGAGTAATCTATTTATATCCAATGAAGATCGTAAATCGTCGATTCGTATAGAAATATTTATTTGAATTGAAAATTTGGAAAAAAAGATCTCACAAATTTTAATAATTATCAATCCAAAAACAAAGAACATATTTTTAAATTGTATGTAAAAATATAATAATTAAATGGCGCAGTAAATAGAGATATTTTAATTCAACTCTCGCTTCCCAAAAATCTCCGACAGAATGGGAATGAGGATGGCCGCCGGGCCCTATTTCCATTCCTAAAAGTTTGGCACAATATTTGATTATCATTTCAAAGTATGCTAATAAAACATTTGGACAGAAATTATTATCCAAGTTGTACTAATTAATAAAAGGTTGGAAATAAGAATGCAACAAAAAAAAAATGTTGAGGACATAATTATACTAAAGGTCTCCAATATTTGCTCATTATCGCACTTGTGTCATTAACTTTTTTCGTCGCATTTTATCATCAACGTTTTATTAATTAGAACATTTTTTCTCCAATGACAGTTTTCGTTTAAAAAATCCGTTAGGAAGCTAAAATGTCTTATTTACCCTCATAATTTTGAGGAAAAAAAACAAAAAGAAGAAAAAAAAAACAACGAAAACAAAAAATGGACACAATATTTGCTTCTTATTTCAAAGCAAACTAAAAGTATATTTGGATAGAAACTGTCATCCATAATAAGATGTTTGAGACTATTAGTACAATTAAAAAGTGGTATGATAAACAAATACTACTATATCAATATAATTACTTTTTTGTTATTATTAAATAAAGGCTAAATATATTAACACCACATATTTTTATAAGTGCACCACATTTTAATTTCATGAAAAGTTCATAACTTTTACTCATTATCACATTTATGTCTCAAACCCGCCGGTATAGATAAATAGACAAGTCCAGCTGCCAGCCATAATGAATCCTAGTCAGTATTTATCAACGATAGAATGGGACAGTCATCCGTCTAATGAGAAAATAGAGGCGTCTAAACATCTATATTAGCTTATTTTGTTTCTAATGTCGATTTTCGTTAATAACTTATTTGTCCATCGTATATTTAAATAAGTAAAAATATACATAAATACAAGATTGCGATAAAATATGTGTCCCTCGTACGCTAATAGAGGTATGGGATGAAAATCGTCATTAGGGATAATTTGTACTAATTTATAAAAAGTTAAGAATAAGAATCCGACGAAAAAAAGTTTAAGACTTTTAATAAAATTAAAACGTAGTACAATTATAAAAAAAAATATAATGTGAATATAATCACTTTTAAATAAAAAGTAGCGTGTAAAATATAAAATAACAAAATACGTTATTCAAAATTAAGCATGGAGGGTTTGTCTATAAATTAAAGAAATGAAAAAAACATGTCCATTTTATAAATCAATTTCCCCATAATTTGTTAGGTATCCAATCAATGCATAGCTTTTATAATGGAGCAAGTGGCATAGTGGACGTTTTAGCTTTTGTCTTAATCATGTGACATGCATCCAACAAAAATAACATGATATAAAAAAAGCACGTGGATATGGTACAACACTATGTTGGATAAGAATGATTAAATATTTAATTAAGAATTTTCTTATTAAATTTTTTGTTTTCACTTTTAGTCCTATTTTTATCTTTGTTATAGAATTTAGTATGAATTATCGAATAGAAAAAGATTCGAGATATTTCAAATATTGATATGGTTCTTCGCTCGACATTGAATACCCACATGTTCCATTTCTTATGTGGGTCCCAGTTAATTACTTTAGTTTTTATTGTTGCAAACATATTCTCAAATCGAAATACTCATTTTAGATTGTATCACTCATGCTTAGACGAGAGTTTTGGCCTTGACCTCAAGTTCGACTCTAATTTGAATCCAACTTTTCACTCTTAATCACATTTTTTATAAATTGAATTGAAGATTTACTATAACATAATAGTGTGTATCAAATATAGAGTCTTTACCCTTTTCCATTGAAGATTAGTCATGTATGGACTTATTATTGGTCATGTCCATCAGATAAAAGTATCCCCGAAAGAGGAAATAATTAAAATTATCATCATTCAAAAAAAGTAAATTTATTTCACAACCAAACATGGCCTATCATTATCAAAATGTCCTCATCAACCATCAACTAGTACGAGTACCCCCTAATCCGTGAAATTTTGGAGGGTGGCGCCGGGCTCGCAGGCCTTGGCAGCCGCCGTGGGTTCCACCGTGGTCGACGGAGCAACCGGCTTACCCAGTAACTCCGCTGGCAGATTCGGTATGCCCTTCAAATAGAAAGTGTAGAACAATTTGAACGGAAAAATAATCTGCTGCAGCTTCACCTGTCCATAAACCCCTTCGAATATTCCCGATCCACCAGTCACGGCGAGGTACGTGTCCTCGTAGGTCAAGTAGGGCCCCTGCACCGCTATATGACCATAATCGCCGAAGTAGAAACTGTAAATGGCCTCGTACCGGTCGCCTTTCTTCTCCGGCTCGTTCTTGATCAGAATGCATATTCCGGCCGTTATTCCGGCACGTTTCTGTAGGTCTCCGGTATACACCTGTAGTACAAGAAAGGGCCGTCAAAATTCTTTCAGAAATTGGAATAACGGTGTTCAAGTGTGCACATAACTCAAAATAAGTAATTATTTTAACTTATAAGTAAAAAAAAAACCTTATTGCTGAAAGGCACAAGATCGCCGAGGGTATTGACAGTTTTTTGACTCAGCCGAAGATAAGCAGGGCTGCCACGATCTCTCTCGTTTATCTCATACACGTGCAGTTCTTGAATTTTAGCTGAAACCCAAAACAAAAGAAATGAAAATCAAGGATCATACAGTTATGAAAATCAAGGATCATACGGTTAAAAAACGAGTTAAATTAATTACAGGATCTTGAATCTGCTAATGGGTCGCTCTGGCTCTTGCATGAGAATGATCTTCTGGTGAAGGAGCTGGCGGCAGGGGAGGAGGAGGAAAGTTTAAGGCTTTGAGAGATCAGAGGGCTTGTTTGCTTGAAAGAAAGCAGCTTTTGAGCCAGTGAAGTGGCGGCGGCGGAGGCGGAGGCGGAGGCGGAGGTAACTGGTAGCTTGACGGAAGAAGACCTGAAAATAGCAGAAGCTGATGAAGTAGCCATTTCTGATCAAAGGTGCTGAATAAAAGGTAATTCTACTGTGAGAACTTTAAGAATATGCGATAGTAGCGTGATGGGATGTTGATGATTGGGATTTCGTGCGTGTATATATACACAATTCTCCGCCCTGTCAAAGCGTATGCTTAGAATTTAGTAGCGCTGAAATTAATTTTTAATTATTAAAATTATAAATTATTGATAAATGTATGAATAAAAGATAGATTGTAAATTATAGATCATACGAAATATGTAGATAAAAGTATGTCTGACCAATTTAACCAGTTAAAATTATAATTTAGGCAACACCAAACATAAATATTTTGATACGTGTGTATATATACACAAATCTTCGTTTCGTAATATTTCGATATTTCACTACGAATAATGTTATTTAACAATAATAGTTCTAAGCACAAGTCTAAATTAAAGTAGAATCGACTTTTAATTGTGACTTCAAAATTGTAACAATATAACATAATATTGGGAGTAGTACTATTTTGATTGATTGTTGATTTTGAATGATTATAACTAGTATTAATAGAAAAACGATCTCTTATTTATTTATGTTGTCTGTGCTGAGATGGCATCACATGATTGTTAATTTATGATTTTATATTCATAATTTTTATTAATCATGTAATGTCATTTTGAACGTGAACAACATAAATAAACAACATAAGTAGATATGAGATCATTTTCATATTCTCATATTGGTGTATCAACAACCGGCCAAACAACAAGAGAATAACAAATGAGAACTCATGTGAACATATTTTTTTTTTTGAACTAATGGACGGTGTGGGCTTGTACGGTTGGGGGTCAATAATTGCACTATTGATCCCTAACTTATTGTTATAGTAACTATTTTTATCTTCAATATTAAAAAATGAACAAATTATTTTTCAATCTTTTATTATGTTGCATGATCAATATGTAATGATAAATTCATTCAAATTTAAGTTAGATCGTCATGCGATCTTCATACTTGCAAATTTACAAAATTAGTTTTGTATCCCAACTTAGATTGAAGTTCAATTTTTTTTTTATTTACATAATATATTTTTCATGAAAGCGTTTAACGAAGGTTTAAATGATTTCTATTGTTAGACATTAATTGTGTAAATATTGTTGGGGACAAATTTGCTTCTCTTTAAAAGTTATAGATCAACATGCTACTGAAATAATAGCTCAAGGACACCTGTAAAATCCTTCCTTTTATGGGAGTTAGGGTAGGGTGGGGTGGGGTGGGGTGGGGTGTACTGATTATGGACTGTGGTCTGTGGACTGTGGGAGAGTTCAAAGAAGAAGGGTCAAAGAAGGCTTTTGAAAAGTCAATATAGTACACAGTACTAAAGTTTTCAATTTTCATAAGTGCACGTGGTTTGGCTCCGTTAAAAAAAATTGGGTAAATAGTACGAGAGGTCCCTAATCTTTGAACGTTGTAACGATCGGGTCCTCAACCTTTGTTCACTAGCAGCCGGAGTCCTTAACCTTTCAAACGTACATACCAGAGGTCATTTTTTGACGGAAAACGTCAAAAATTCTGTTAACTCACCACGCGCTCAATTTTTGAAGGGCAAAAATGGGGTAAATAGCACTAGGGGTCCCTAACTTTTGAACGTTGTAACGATCAGGTCCCTTACCTTTGTTCACTAGCAGTCGGAGTCCCTAACCTTTCAAACGTACGTACCAGAGGTCCTTTTTTGACGAAAAACGTCAAAAAATCTGTTAACTCACCACGTGCTCAATTTTTGAAAGACAAAAAAATGTCTTAACACTATTCAAATATTATTATTTTTTCACTGTCCATCTCTTTTAAGAGCTCCGACAGATTCTTCACTGGCAACAGTAGCCGCAGGAGCGGCACTGTCGTCAAGCCTAGTTTGAAAATGAAGGGATTCAGATTTGGCAGTCAATTCATTGTAAAATCCTACACAATTCACCGCGTACGGCTGTTAGAGCTTCTCCGTCTCCTCTTTCTTCCACCCCCACCCACCACTAGGAAAAAACAAACGAAAGTGGCGCGCGATGGCTCCGCCGACAGTCGCCATGCCCAAAACCAAAAATGCATTTATTCAAGCTGGCTGATTGATATTTTCTTTAGTCTCTAACCTTTGAATAGTTTTAAGATATTTTTGCCCTTCAAAAATTGAGCACTTGATGAGTTAACAGAATTTTTGACGTTTTTCGTCAAAGAAATGACATCTGGTACGTACGTTTGAAAGGTTAGAGACTACGAATGCTAGTGAACAAATGTTAGGAACCCTATCGTTTCAACGTTCAAAGGTTAGGGACCCCTAGTGCTATTTACCCCATTTTTGCTCTTCAAAAATTGAGCGCGTGGTGAGTTAACAGATTTTTTGACGTTTTCCGTCAAAAAAAGACATCTGGTACGTACGTTTGAAAGGTTAGAAATTCCGGCTGCTAGTGAACAAAAATTAGGGACTCGATCGTTACAACGTTCAAAGATTAGGGACCCCTAGTACTATTTATCCAAAAAAATATGAACAATTTGTTCTGTTTGATTTATTTTTCCCTATTACTTTGTGTGAAAATTCTTGGTGGAATATGTCTTTTTTATAGATTCACAAACATTAGTTCGGTTAGAACATCTCCAATACATTTTATCTATTATTTTTTAGATGTATTAAGTAAGCACAATAGAAATAGTTATTAAAAAAATCATTTCCAATACATATTGACGAGTACTCCATCTATATGATGTGGCACATAAAAAAAATAGACTATATTTAAAAGTCTGTTTAAATTTAGAAAGATTGACTCAACAAATTTAAATTCAATTCAGCATTTTATTTTTTAAAAAAAAGTCAGACTAGGGAATTAAAAAAATTAATATCACATAAGCAATAATGTTAGTTTTAGACGGAATCTATTAAAAATGAATTTTTAATTTGATCGTCTATTCACTAAACGTAGTGCCACATGGACTAAATTTATTTTACATGCCAAATATAGTTCAATAGATGGAGTGTATTGAAAATGTTCTAAGTTTTTCTTTATTCAATTTAAATATTTTTATTTTAATTGAAATACAATAGAAGAAAAGCTGCAAAAAAAAAAAAAAAAAAAATGCATCGAATAAACGACAGTTATTAGATGTAAAATATGAGGTTTTATAAAAATACGTCCACTTTTTCAGAAAGCACGTTTCTTTAGGACATTTTGAATATTTTTATATTTGATTATAGATTTGCATCTATATTCAACTTGATACATACCACAACATGCACATTTGATCTAATTTTTCTTTTTACCTAAACAAAACCACCAATGTTCAAAAATTGCACAATTCTTACAATGTTACAAATTGTAACAATATATTAGCATATTGAAATTTGAATCAAGAATTTCTTACAACAAAAAAATAATTTTGATTATCTTTCTAATGAACGGAAGGGCACATGCAAGATTGCATGCGACTTCAATGTTAATCAAAATAGTTAATAATCAAAAAATATGTGCGGAAAAAAAGGTTAAATGTTAACAATAATTAGTAGCGACTTCAATGTTAATCAAAATACTTAATAATCAAAAAATAAGTCAGAAAAAAAGGTACTTGTAAATGTTAACAATAATTAGTAGCCACACGAAACAAATACAACACTAAGAAACTACATGATTACTTTGTGTGTCAAAACAATATTTTTCTATTACGAAATCTTTTTAAATACAAGGTGGATCTAACTTAAAGAATTTAAATATTTAATTTTCATCGTTCATGTATGATTGGTACCAGATCCTACCTTGTTATTTGTTATAGTTTGTTAGATGGTTTTGATGAATTTATAATAATTGTTATTGATGTATTAATTTGATTTCAGAATTTAACAATTAAAATAAAAGAAATTGTGAATTTTGAATCTAAATTGAATTTGAATTAGTATGGAACGGATCGAATTGGTCAGAAGTCAAGTGCGTACCGACGGTGGCGCTTTAAAAGTCGTTGTCAGTGGTGGCATGTTGGAGTGCGTATCGCACTCCAACCAAGGTGGTTCTGCTAAGGCAGCAAACACCTTGCAAAAACCAGCGGTCATTGTTGTGCGAATTGAATCCCGCAGATGGACGGAACGTTAACAAGTAATATAGTAATGAATGGAGTGTCGAATTCACGAAGACTAGATATCAATTTAACCTATTAATTTATAACTTACGTTTTAACAATGTGAAAAACATAGATTTGTTTTTGGCTTCAATTCTAAAACTATTCTAACGATTTTATTTAAATCTAGATTATCAATAACCAACCTTTAAATGGTGAGAACGAATTCGAGTTTTTATTAACACTAGGATTTGCGAATCCACGTACACGTTTCTTAATCAATTATTCATTAATCGCTTTAGCCCTTAATTACTCTAGATTGAAAATCGGTGATCCTATAATAATCGAAAGCCTCTCTCGATGGTCAATCAATTCTATATCTATATGCGAACCTAATTATCTCTAATTGAGTTTTGAACATAAAAATATGCATTTAAATAACAAAAATACCTAATCGGATTTCATAGAGCATAATAGTAATTTCTATCTATTATTGGACCTTATATTATTCAATACATGTGCTTAGTCTATATTGAATTTCTCGACTTCAATATAGATCACAAAATATCCTAGTGGTGATCAAGCATTAAAACATTAGAAAAAATGAATAAAGAATAATCAATCCACAAGCAATTAATTACTAAAACGAAAAACTTTTAATTAATTAAAATACGAGGTTTCATCGTTCATCCTAACAAAAAGTAAATTTAGCTGGACATGATTTTGTTAATTATTACAATAATTGAATTTATCATGTTCCGGAGAAGGAAAAATAAAAAGTAAATAAAACCCGTGATTTTGGTCGAAGAATCTTCCACCAAATTCTTGATCTTGAATTCTTCTTTTGTATCTTGTTCCCAAAATTCGCCTCAATTGCGTAACCCCTTCAAAAGACCTGAAAGAGGTCTATTTATAGTCCTTGGAAAGTCTTCAAAATTGTTTCTTAAAAGAGTTCTAATCCCACTCAACTTTAGAAAACTGCATTAAAAACTTTCCTTCAGCGTAGGTCGCGCATAGGTCGCGCCTAGGTCGTAAAATGCATTGTGCTACCTAAGTGCGACCTACAGTAAGTTTTCACTACCGCACCTAGGTCGCACTACCCAGATGTGATATAAATTTTGAAAACTTACAATTTGGTCCCCGATTTGGCTTCTGATATACGATTTTGGTCATTTCTTCTCAATTCAATCCAAAAGCTTCCAAATGCATTCTAATTGGTCATCACCCTTCTAAAGTC
Organism: Forsythia viridissima; assembly: GCA_030279155.1. NCBI lineage: Eukaryota > Viridiplantae > Streptophyta > Magnoliopsida > Lamiales > Oleaceae > Forsythia > Forsythia viridissima. The sequence continues at coordinate 45,765,676 of CM059042.1, forward strand.
TTCCAATGTGGCCTTCCAACTATTCAAAATTGTGCAAATTAGTCTCCAAACTTTTAAAAATCTAATTTTTGCTTTCGAAACTTTTGAATTCACCACAGTAAGCATCAATTAAGCTTCAAACTCTTCTTTTTCATTCCAAACTCATCCAAATTGAGTTTTGTACCTACGTATACAATAATTGAACTCATTTAAATAGAAATATGCTCATATAATAAATATATAATAAGTTTACAAGTATAAATAAGCATATAAAATACATTTATCAAACACCTCAAACTTAAACTCTTGTTCATCTCGAGCAAAATTATCTACTCAAAACACACAATAAAATAAAATAGAAAAAACTAAAAATAGATTCGTTAGATAGCATGCTGTATTCGCCTCAGAATTTGAAACTGTTCAACCAATACATGAAAAGCTTATAAAAAATGCTACCAAAATTAATTTTTAACTTATCTGATATTTGACTGGTGTGTGTGTGTGTGTGTGTAGTCACACCCATTGTCATGAAGCTCTAAGTTGGTTCCTTTCCAACCCTGAATGGTCAAATGTTATCTCTCCCTCTCGTGAGATGCATCTCCAAACTTGATTTTTTTTATTTTTATTTTTTGAAATCTCTAACCCGGGGTGTTAATTCTAAGATTGCTCTCAAATCACTCATTATTTTTCTGCTTAAGTTTGGTTGGGTTAACCAATAAAAAGTAATTACTTAGATCTATGATGATTCTCCTTAGATTTAAGTGCTCCGACCTTCAAACTTTCACTAGGCAATTCAAACCCATTAGTTGTCTAAATCATCATGTTAACTCCGCAAATGACCTTTTTTTGCTGTCTTTGCAAATATATGTTCACTCCGCAAAGGACCTTTTTTAAATCTTATATGTAAACCTCAGTCCCTTAAACTTTCTAGATGACCTTTGTAACGAGCTTTATGCTGATGACTCTCAGATTTGACAAACCTTAGGGCACCGGGTTTTTAGAACCCACACGGGCTTTTTCACTCAAGTAAAAAAGGCTACGAACAAAGGTATAAGATAGAGTCAATGCCAAGTTTATGTGTAAACCTCAGTCCCTTAAGCTTTCTAGATGACCCTTGTAATGAGCTTTAGGTCAATGGCTCCCAGATTTTACAAACCTTAGAGTACCAGGTTTTTAGAACCCCTATGGGCTTTATCACTTGAGTCAAAAAGACTACGAACAAAGGTATAAAATAGAGTCAGTGCCAAGTTCTTTGCGTGCAAGAGTTTATATGTGAAGTCTAGATTTCTAACATCCGGTCATCACCTAGCTTCATTTTGTTAGCCATAACACTTTACACAATATTTAACATGTATGGAATCAACAAATCTCAAAATAATCACTCTCACCAGCTCTACCATTTCCAAACAGTCTCACACATGGTCATATTTTTTATTCATGTGGTGTACGATATATTTATAACTTGGCAACCTAACTTTCACAATTACACAAATATGGTCAGCTTGCATAACGAAAGTTGTGACTATAGTGCTCAAAGATATTTAAGTCTCGCATGAATAAGTAATTACACAATATAAGCATATGTAACATCACTTAATCACCAATTATGAATTGATTACACTTTCCAATATAAATTTCATCATCTTAAGCTAGCAAGGCTATCCAACATCACACAAGCATGCACTATATATTTTTTAAAATATAATTTAAAAAAAATAGATTCCAAATAGATTAAACTTAAAAGACTTAATAAGCAGATAACATCATATTACTCACAATCATTCAAAATAAAAGCAACACACAAAAACGGAGTACATCCCCCAACTTAGACACTACATTGTCTCAATGTAAATAAAAGAAATACAAAAGAAAATTTTACTATACTTCTCATAGAGGTGTGGTGAACTTTGACTGCTTTCTGCTCACGAATCATCTGGAGATGGTGAGGAAACATGTGGAATTTGGGACAAACGATCTTCGATTATTACACCATAAACTTCATGTTGTCCAAAAAAAAGTCTAGAATTGGGTTATGATGATTATTTTTCTCGTTACCTTTAAAAATTGGTAAAGCCTACTTTAAGTCCTAAAAGTATAAAAGCATGCAAAATGTCAAATGAAATCCTAAAATTTAAATGATACGGAAATTGAAATAAAAGAGTAGAAAATGAGTTGCATCCCATTGAGCGCTTGTTTACAGTCTTTAGCTCGACTTTGTCGTGGTAATCATTCATAGAACTTTGAATAGGGCTTTTGATGACTTGTTTTGTTTGCATCGATTGACTTTGCACCATTTTTCCTTTATTCTCCAATATATAACTTTGTCATTATCATAAAAATATGATTTAATTTTATCACATTGCTCGAACTTAACTATGAAATTTTAACTTCTTCAATGGTCTTGATCACAAAATCAATTTTAAAAGAAAGATAGGAGTTGGAGAATTGCTTGATTGGTACATCATAATTAAACGCAACTTTTTCGTTCTGCTTATGTATGATCAACTTCTCATTCTCCATATACTCTTCTTCTTTAGTTGGTGCTTCCTCAATTTGGACAACCGGTCTATTTTCCAAAATTTTAGGTAGTTGCTCATCATAATTGTTGTAATGCTTGACATGTCTTCCATCGGGGTGGCTTTAGTGTCACTCGAAAATGTGCCTTGTGGACTTTCTGTCAGCATCTTTATCATCTACTTAATTTTATTCTCTATACGCTTTTCAGTTGCCTTGATGCTCTGATCAAGTGCCTCTTTCCACCATTCTTTACTCTCTTGTGGTCTCCCCTGATTCGACGGATTTTGAATATTTCGAGTATTGTCATATGAGAAATTTTGATGATTTCTCCATCTGGGATTATAAGTCTGCAAGTATGGATTATTCTGTTGTAGCTGAAAATTCTGAGCATATGCAGCTTGTTCAGGTGATGATGCTTCAACAGTAGCCAAAGGGCACTCTGATGATTGATGGTTTGCCCTGCAAGTTGCACATATTGGTAGGGACATATGAACCATATTGGTTGACTGAGAGTATTTCAGTGTTTCCATCTGCTTTGCCAATGAATCAATTTTTGCCAGTATGAGTGAATTGATGTCCACCCCGTGCATTCTTGTTGGACATTGGTTGTTGTACCAAGAGTAATCTGAGTGATTTTGCCAATCCTGATTGTAGGTGTAGGAGTATGGACAAAATTTTTGTTTGACCAGTGGTTTCCATAAATCTTCCAAGAGTAAGTCATCCTCATCAATCTCAAAGTCTGTCATCTTGTGTTGTGCTTGATCTTCTAGCTCATCTTTATTCGCTGATAGCAACAAAACCAAGAAAAACAAGTAGATCAACTAAATAATAACAAATAAAATAAAATAAAATAAAAAAATAGTAATAAAAAAATTATCAAAACTAAATTATCAATTAATGTAGTAATTAATAAAACTAGTCTCCGGTAACGGTGCCAAAAATTTTGTTGTGCAATTTGAATCCCGCAAGTGGACGGATCGTTTACAAGTAATATAGTAATGAATGGAGTGTCAAACCCACAAGGACTAGATATCAATTTAACCTATTAATTTATAACTTACATTTTAACAATGTAAAAAACACAGATTTGTTTTTTGTTTCAATTGTAAAACTATTCTAACTATTTTAATGAAATCTAGATTATCAATAATCAACTTTTAAATGGTGAAAACGAATTCGAGTTTTCACTAATACTAAGATTTGCGAATCCACCTACACGTTCCTTAATTAATTATTCGTTAATTGCTTAAGCCCTTAATTACTCTATATTGAAAATCGGTGATCCTATAATAATCAAAAGCCCCTCTCGATGGTCAATCAATTCTATATCTATATGCGAACTTAATTATCTCTAATCGAGTTTCGAACATAAAAATATGCATTTAAATCACAATAACACCTAATCGGATTTCATAGAGCATAATAGTAATTTTTATCTATTATTGGACCTTATGTTATTCAATACCATGTACTTAGTCTATATTGAATATCTCGACTCCAATATAGATCACAAAATATTCTAATGGTGATCAAACATTAAAACATTAGAAAAAATGAATAAAGAATAATCAATCTACAAGCAATTAATTACTAAAACGAAAAACTTCTAATTAATTCAAAATATGATGTTTCATCGTTCATCCTACCAAAAAGTAAATTTAGTTGGACATGATTTCGTTAATTATTACAATAATTGAATTCATCATGTTCTGGAGAATGAAAAATAAAAAGTAAATAAAACCCGTGATTTTGGTCGAAGAATCTTCCACCAAATCCTTGATCTTGAATTCTTCTCTTGTATTTTGTTCCCAAAATCCGCCTCAATTGTGTAACCTCCTCAAAAGACCTAGAAAAGGTCTATTTATAATCCTTGGAAAGTCTTCAAAATTATTTCTTAAAAGAGACATAATCCTACTTATCTTTAGAAAACCGCATTTAAAACTTTCATTCAGCGTAGGTCGTGCATAGGTCGCACAATGCATTGTGCTACCTATGTGCGACCTCCAGTAAGCTTTCACTATCCCACCTAGGTCGCACTACCCAGGTGTGATATAAGTTTTGAAAACTTACAATGTGGTCCTCGATTTGGCTTCTGTTGTATGGTTTTGGTTATTTCTTCTTTAAATCTTCTCAATTCAATCTAAAAGCTTCCAAATGCATTGTAATTGGACCTCACCCTTCTAAAGTCTTCCAAAGTGGCATTCCAACTATTCAAAATTGTGTAAATTAGTCTCCAAACTTTTAGAAATCTGATTTTTGCTCTCGAAACTTTTGAATTCACCACAGTAAGCGTCAATTAAGCTTCAAACTCTTCTTTTTCATTCCAAACTCATCCAAATTGGGTTTTGTACCTACCTATATATTAATTGAACTCATTTAAATAGAAATATGCTCATATAGTGAATATATAATAATTTTACAAGTATAAATAAGCGTATAAAATACACTTATCAGTCTTCGATGTTGAGATTCACAACGGTAACACTAACCCAGCCAAACAACAGCGTTTGCTATTGTTTATTGACTAAGGACACTAGCCACCAGTGTGTTAACACCAATGTGATTGTTGCCCTCCATTTGACTGGCGGTGCCAGCAAGATCTAAACCCATTTTAGGGTTTCGACCTGATAGTATTTTTAGGAGGGAAAGGAAAACTGGTCTCCTATGCAATTTGGAAAATTGCATAAGAAGGCCTCACAGTTTTCATAATCAAAGGTCTACCTATGCAATTTCATAAATTACACAACCATACCTTAGTTTTTAAAAGTTAACATGGATCTTAAATGTAATTTTAATTTTTTTGACATAATTGTAATTATTGATATTTTTTAATGTTTGTCAAACATTCAAATTGACTAATTTTTTAAAAATAATATATTGAGTACCTGATTGGTAAAGCTTTTTGTAGAATATATACAGTAGGTCTTACGAAACATGTAGATAAAAAGTGGATAAAAATTGTAGATCGTACGAAATATGTAGATAAAAATGATATTTGACCAACTTATAAATATTTATAAACATGATCTGAATTTTGACTTTTACTTTTTAAAATTGAAATTTTGACTCCTCAATTTAGGGTTTAACTTTAAATCAAAAGATAAAATAAAATTGTTAATTTTCATAATACCCCTTTATTAATAAAGTTAATTAATTAATTAGATTAATTGTTTAATCTTTGTTTGGTCTGTTTCGTCACGTCTAAAAGATTTAGGCTCTCACTGTCAAATTTGCAAATTTAGAAATTAATATATTTTATATCTAATATTAGATATTAAATGAATGGATATTTAGTGGATGATTATAGACTCGATCCATGTGATTAGTTGTATAGTTGATTTATTAATATTTGTTGTTGGTTGGATATGCAAGCTTATTATTTAATTAATTGGGCATATGAGCTAATTATTTATTTAATTGAGCTTTTGTACCCCTTTATGAAATGTAGTGTAGTTCTAATACCCAATACCCACCCTATCTCTTTTATCTACTACATTTATATCGTAGTATTCAACCTCAAGCTAAACCTTTCATTCCGACTAACCACTAATCCCATTTTTTTCTTTTATGGATGGCAAAGATGTTCGGGCTCACACTCACTGGCCATCACAGAACTGGTGGTGCCCTATTGGTTATAGGCTATTATATTTTATTTTTACAACTTTTTTTGCTAGCACTGATTAGATTTACAGTTTCTTCTTAAAACTAATTTTGTATCTTATTCTTAGTTTGCCTAATATTTTCTTCTAATAATTCTTAATTGGAGTTGGTTCTAACATAAATTGGTGGTCGCTACGTTAGTATTTAAGAGCAATAGTGATAGCTTGTTGTACTGTATGAGAGTTTTGGTGGTTTATTTTTGAGTGAGGATGTGGGTTTGGATAAGAAAGAATGATCAATTTTCATTTTTTTTCTTTTTAACATTTTTTTCTTTTTATTTATATGTTTTTACTTTATTTAAACTTATTGACAAATTCGTCTTTTAATACTCCATAAATATTACTATGGGCTAAGGTCGTCAAAAAATGAAATGTTGGAAATAAGATTGTCAAGAAATAAAGGGTCGAGACATAAATACTGAAAAGGGTAAATGTTGAGGACAAAAACTGGAATTTACCTTTGAATTTACTAACCGAATGATCATTTGTAAAACCATTAATAACTTCAATGACTAATAGTGTCCGTTTGGTTTGTAGATAAAATTATTTATTTAGATAAAAGTTATCGAGCTAATAATTATTCGAATAACATATTTATTATTATCCAGTTTGGTTCAACTAGGCATAATAATGAAAAAAAAAGTCACTATTAATAATAATAATAATAAAAAAGACAATTATTCTATTTTTCTTAATTAAACGAAAATAAATAAATAAATAAAACTAAAAGCGAAAAAAATGGGTAGAGCGGTAGGTGGCGGTGGCGGTCGACCGGAGGGCGGAAGTGGTGAGCGACGGAGGATGGTTGGCGGCGATTATCTCATAATATGGATGTTCAAAAATAGATTTGTTTTATATTATAAATGATGAATTATTATTCGAATAAAAAATGTTGTCCTCCTTTTTTTAAAGACAAAATTTATCCTCATTTTTTGTTTAAACTGTTATAAGATAAATTTTATCCATTATCTTTAATCATTATCCATATACCAAACGAATCCATAAACTAATATGGTAAGATAAATAATTTAATGACCAATTTGAAACTTAACAAAACCTTTAGTAACAATTAATGAAATTAACATTTTCTTTCACATTTTGAATTGAA